>JAUZNJ010026951.1:0-16647 GCA_034780135.1 Jordanella pulchra | reverse complement strand
GTTTTTTGTGACAAACAAGTATGTGTTCCGATCACTCTATCACAGAAAAATAAGACTTGTAGAACTTAATGGAAACTCAAGACAGCCATGGCATTATGTTTTTTTTTCAATACTTTTGACTTTTGTATACTTTTGACCACAACTGTATTAGCTGCAGCATGTATATTGCCGTGCCATACTGTAAGTAGAAAGGTACACTACCGCACAAAATACTTAGAGGCCCCACCTCTGGCCAGCAGCAACCTGAAACTTTTCAAAACATGAGAGAAGTGAACGAGAGAAATAGTGAAGGAGCCAGTTAGAGGCCCAAAGTGCCAGAGGTGTCATTGCCTTCCCATTTTACTTGATGAAACCCATTTGGCTAGATTAGTTTCCCACTCTCAGTAGAACCCCGGGGTAACAAGGAGCCTCCAATCAGGATTAGCTTGCTTCAAAAAAGGTGAGTAATGAAGAGGGGGGAAAACAAATCTCATTGCTCCGCCTTTTCTCCATAGAGGAACATTGCTTCTTCCGCACAGCAATAGAGGAATAGTTCCTCCTATGTCGAGATTGGCAGATGTGGCTTGTAATGTGAGAAAGTGGATCTGCAGTGAAAGCAAGCCAAATTGCCATTCTGAATGAGGATAAAGTATGATGACTGGGTTAGCCAAAATTGGAGGGGACATTAAATCTACGAATCAAAACCACTGGGTAATGAGTTTTTCCATAGCAGTGTGTTTATAACCGCATGTATTAATGAGTGTGAGTGTTTGTGTTCACACCTCTGGGCTCTGTCTTCTTTGTTCCTAATTATCTGAAACATAAATCAACTGAGTTTCTGTTGCCAAGGTATCCTGCAGTAGACTGGCTCTGGCTGGGCTATTTCATTAACCTTTAAAAGACTTTGCTTTTTTTTCCCAACAGCAGTATTATGAAATGTGTCATTCTAACAAGGTAAACGTTCAACTGGTAAAAAGTATAGATTAAAAAAAAAACACATAGAAAAATATGCACACATCTCCTTTGTCCCTTCTCTTTTTTTAGATCTGTTGCTGTTTGGCGTGAGCTTTAATTTAGTGCTCAGTGTGACACTGATTCAGATTCAACTTATTCAATACACTTTTCATTTCAGAATCATTTATTGCATCTAGGGACTGAATACTAAAGCCTGCAGGAATTCCCAAGTGTCTTTTTGCTGCAGAGGAAGACTAATTGAAATATTCAGCTCTTTAATTAAAATAGAAAACCTCCTACAGAAAGTCATTAAAACCACAGACCTTGTGTACTTGATTTGATTTGATGACAAATAAACACAATGCCGTTTTTAAAGTGAATGTTCTTTTATTTATGAATAACAATCTGAGACTATGAAAATATTCATGACGAGTTCATACTAACCTGTTAGAACAACAAATTAAAAAAGTGAATAATTTCTGCTATAACTTCTTGCCTGAAGCAGCTAGGTTGTATATTGTTGTTGGAATTTGTGAATCTCAAATCATTCTTCAAACATTACCCATAAGTTTCTGCATTTTTATTTTGAAATGAATATATTTCATAAGTTGATGTGTTTTTATACATAAAAAGGAGGTATGCTTTCAAATGTTTCGGTGTCTTTACACAAGTAGTTATGTGCTTTTTTTCATTTAAGTATGAAAGTACAATTCTCTAATGTTCATCTTGTCCTAAAAATTAGTCAGTAAAGTCACAAATTTATTTTTTTCTCAGTAATAACTGGATCTATAAATATGTTTATCCAACCTCCTTTGTATCTCTTCACATAACCTGGTGACATCGGCTTTCTATGTCCACTGTGAAATATTTGGAAAATGTGGATGTTAAGTTTATTCAGTTTCCTATCGGTGCTGTGTATGAGATGTGTAAATTGAGCCGCCCTGGAGAGGTGGCGTAACTGCTTTTATTATCTACAGCAGGTTTGTAATTTCTAATGACTTTGTAGTGTGATGAAGTGAAGCAGAAATGAACACAGTGTGAATTGGGGGTTAAGCTAACATCACATTGTTTCCTATTTCATCGTCTTCCGCTGCATAGCTGAGTACATTATTCTGTGATGTTTTCCTTTCATTGAAAGTTTGGAGGTTTGAGTCTGCATGTCCATTTTTTCTTATTTACACTCAACTTTTTGATTTGAGTGCTTAATGAGTGTCTCAAAGAAATCAGATAATTCTTAGCAAAGTTAATAAAAAGGCAAGTTAAGCCTCAAGTTTCCATTTCAAGCATTTAGCATCTAGAGTGCACTATCAGGTGCACTAAAAAAAGCTTTATTTTCCTCCAAACATTTAAGTTATTTTGTGATGTACATGGCACTGTGTCCAAATGTTTTAGTAGAACTTTGGTAAACGACAAACCTACGGTGTTGCAGTATCATGGCTCCAGATCAGGAGTGTGGCAGAGTAAAAAAGTACTGTGCTTCACCATGTTATCACAGTATGTATTTCGATGGCACCTATCAAGAAGTACGGTTACAATGCAGACTTCAAACTCAAGGCTCTCAGTTACACAGTAGAACATGGGAGTTGAGCAGCTTCGAGAGAGTTCAACAATAATGAATCAGTGGTATAGAAGTGGAGGAAACAAGAGGGCGCCCTGCACCTTTTAGTTCTGTGCACCTCATGTATGAAAACAGTTACAACTGCAACCTTAATATTTGCACAATATTTAGGTTGCAGTTTTATTCTCTCTATCATAACTAAGAAGTATTGATAGTCTGTGTGTGATGAAGTAGTGAATGTTACAGCATTAAATCACTTCCTAGGCAATAACCTAAAATGATATTTTCTATGGCACCGCAGTAGAGTCAAAGGGACTTAACTGTATAACTATTCACATGTGACCGTACCATTGGTATTTCATTTGGAAATTTATAATATTCTTTGGCGTATTTAGCACATTTGATAGGACTACTGCCTGGTCAACATCCAGTCTGCCTTTTTCATAACAAATGCTCAACTGTTTGGTTGACCAGGCAGCTAAAAGGTTAAATGAAAATAAAGGCACATTACATTTAAATTAACTGAAAGTCTTGCAGCAATGAAGTGCAGGTTAATCGGACACTTAGAACGGGAAATGAAACTCTTAATGGGGGATTCCTTTATAAAAACACATCTGGATGAGCTGTCATTACCCTCAAGACAAATAAGGTGAAGATGGAATAAATGGAGAGATTATTTAAAACAACAGATTCAGAAAAAAACACTTGGGATTCATAACTTTTTATTGAGAAGTAAAAATATATGAAATAAAGAAGTTGTATTTCCTTTTCTGGGTTCTCTGTCTTTTTTTGTGTGAAGACATTCTTCCGGACCAAATGCCATCTTTTTACAGAAATGCCTCTGGGGCTGCAAGGGCAAAAGAAAATGGTCTCTTTGTTTACAAGGATCATGGATATTTTGGCTGCAATTGGATGTTTGAAAAGTGCATTCCTAAGATACCTCAGCAGTCTCTATAAACCCTGGTAATTCAATTGTACCACATGATTTCTTAGTGAGTAATCTACAAATGGGCACTCAGTAAAAACAGCTTGGCATCCAGGCCTGATGATCTCAGGATGACTAGATAGGAGGGAGAACATTGGATTTTTGTGCTGAGAAGAGAATACCAATACAACCTAAAGGAAGAAGGGAAAAAAAGGAGCATCAAACCAGTGTTTGTCATTCTGAGAGCATAAACTGGAAAACTAAACAGAAATGGCATCGTTTGAAACAGAAGGTTAATTGGCATGAACTGTTTTTATAAAGTGATTTGATTGTTGCAGGAGTTGAATATTTTTTTAAATGCTTAAAAACAGTATTTTTGGTCTCAAGCAGAAGCTATCCAGAAGTAATTATCTTGTTGTGCAGAAGGAAGACAGTGATGATTTATGGTACCTCGTCTTCTGCTGGTGTTGATCCACTGTATTTATTCTCGTCCGCAGTCTCGTCTACCAGTAAATTTTAGAGCACTTTTTCCTCCTACTGGTGACAATCTTAACGATGTTGCTGATTTTATTGTTCACCATCTAATATTATGGGACACTGAATTGGGGGTTTTCATTATCTGTAAACAATAATTATCAAACTCTCCTTCCGCCCATGTGAAACAAATTAATATCATATATGGCTTTTATTTTATGATATAAGAAGCAAAATCCTTTTTATTGCTGATAATCCTATTTTCTTTAGATGCACCTGTATTATCCGCTGTATTGCTCATATCAAACTTCCCCACTGAAAATGTGCACTACAGGTAAAATAGCTTTAACTGATAAATACTTTATATTAAATCATCTATAACTAATAAAAATATTTCTTTTGGCAAATGAACTGCTGCTCTCACTATAGTCTCTCAAAGGGTGTCTCTTCTTTGATTTAAGAGTTGGTGCTGAAGTAAGACTAAAATGACAATCTATACAAGAACTAACTCCTAAATATAATTAAACCTAATTTGATTAAGGAAAAAAAAACACTACCTCAAGGTTTTAGCCACAGTCACGCGATGAACTGGAGAGTCGTGACCTTAAAAGCTGTGGTTAAAACAAACAAATGCATTTTTATTAGGCTGCTGACCGATGGCTGCTCTGAAGAGGCTGTTTAGCTCCTTCATTTTTTTTAGAAAATAAACATAAAGGGCAAATATCTACAAAGCCAAAAGACAACTTACTGCTTAAGGTTCTTGGATTTTTTTAAATGGTTCTTGGATTTCTTTTTTGTCTGAATTTTTAACAGTAGGAAACGTCAAAGTATTCAATTAGGGATCTTAAGTTTACCAGCTGGACAACACTAGCATGATCACAGAAAACAGACCAAGTGGGTGGTGCTAAATGGTTCCCAGATCTGTGCAAATCTAAATCAACTGTTGTAGAGAGGGAGACGTGCACAGTATCCATAGCAACAAATCTTGCATCAAGTTTATTTTTAGCTCAATCTCTGCCTTTAGTCAATTAGCTCTTAGTTCCTCCTGCCGTTTAACCTTCTGCATTTAATTAAACAAAAACAGAATTGAGATTATTCTAGGGAAAATTTTAGACATTGAACAGTCAGACAGTTGAGTATTCCTGACATGGGTTCGTATAAGCAAATGGTTCAGATACACGATCGTGGATAGGCGGATGTCGCACAACTAAATCTAGACACACCAATTGCTGCCCTATATTTCATATTTAATCTGGAGGATTTCTTGGCCCATTGCACTGTGTAATCTTGTCCAGGGGCAGATGGCACTCGCGCAGCGTCAATCAGATGTCCCGAATTGGGACAGAGGCAGAGTTTTTATTTTGGATGCTGCCAGGATCATCAGCTTTGGTGGACCAGCTTCAGTGTAAGGATCCTAAATACACATAGTTTGGTCTCTTATTTTGCCTCCCAAAAAAAAAGCAAGGTCTAAAAATAATGTAAAACTTTGCACCTATGATGAACAGGAACAATAAGTGTAGTAAATTACACGTGCATGATTTGATGTTTGCCCACCCTGTGGCATCTAGAAAGCTTTTTATGTATAGAGAAAAAAAACAACATATTTTTAAACATGTTCAAACTTCTGTGGTTGAAGTTATGCAACAGACAGTGTTGAGATGTCTATCACCAAAAACTAGAAGGCATGTACTTTAAAATACCTTCACTTTTAAACACTTTTATTAAGTAATGCCGTTCGGGTATGTCCAACATTTGTGCACAAGCTACAACGAGTCAGGTGGTGAGATGCTAAGGATTATTTTTAAGGTATTGGTTAAGGTAAAGAAACACAGACAAATAACAAGCCAAAGAGAGAAACACCACTAATTGTACCATATAAACACAGGATTAAAGGGAAGGTTTAGCGACTATATTAGGGTACCGTAAGTTCAAAACATACAGTTGTGGTCAATTTATGAAAGAACCAAACTTTATGAATGTTTTTGTGACAAACAAGTATGTGTTCTGATCACTCTATCCCAGAAAAATAAGACTTGTAAAACTTATTGGAAACTCAAGACAGCCATGACATTATGTTTTTTTACAAGTGTATATCAACTTTTGATCACAACTTTAAGTAAAATATTTGTTACTGATTCGCTGATGTTCGTTTTTTTATATATATAATTTATCTGTAGAGACTGTAAGACATTGTTTTGTGGTGTTTCTTTTTGTGGTATAATTTGATTCCTTGTGGTACTCTGAGAGGAGAAAGAATTAAAGGAAGAAAGAGATAAACACGTCTTGCACTAGCACCACCTTTAAACGATCTATTACTGTGGTCTCCAAAAAAAAGCCGTTGTAAAACTCTTCCGTTTAAAGAGTTGTTTGGTTTAAAAGATTGCTCACACTGAAAAGGTCTTGGTTCTTGCTCTGCTGCTTGGATGAATCAGCAGTTTTCTCCCTTTGGATTTGGGACCAGGTGGGATTTAAACCCTGTTTTAAAAGCTGAGGTCTAAAGTCTGGAGGAAAAAAAAAAGCTTCTCTAAGAAAACATATGGTTGAAACAAAGCGTGCAATGCAAATGAGTTCATTTATTGTGCTGCATTCTGAACAGTCCTGACCCAACCTTTCTGTAACTCCTTTATCTCAGTTCATCCCACCCCTCAGCAGCGTGTATAACTCATCAAACAGTAAGATTTAACCTCACTTACATTAAAGATGCGTTATGTCAAACAGCTAATAATTATTTGGATTACTTTTTTGATTTAAAAGTCCCTTATTTGATCGATAATGAATAATATACTGATAAAGGTCTCGTAACTATTAATGAAAAAGGCTGTTTCACATTTAAACCTGCAATGATGAAATTCTTGCATTAAAAAAGTGAAGTGTTTAACATTTAATATCATGCAACAAATGTATGGCTAATCATGGCTTATTTCAAAGCTTTCTGAATTTCTATAGAGAATCGTTAAAGTAAGAGACACCATGGTGTGTTTTAAATTGGCATTAAATCAGAACCTTCTGAAGCAAAATAAAGTCCAAGAGTCTGACAAAGATATACTGACATGACCAAAAGAAAAGCAGTAAGTAAGCCCAAATGTTAAATCTGATTTACTAATGTTTAACACACAGACAAGGGTTGATCTCTATTGTGTGTTTGAATAATGATAAAGACCTCAGTAGAATCACTGTAGGACAATCTGAGCTTCAATTACAGAGCTTGGTTTGGGTGGGGACTGTCTGATCAGGCCAGGGAGGGAAAGGGGAGCACAGAAACAGAGAAGAGGAATAGGGCCTTAGGCGTCTTGGAGCAGTCATAGGAAGACTGGCTTAAAGTGAATGAATCAAAGAATTAAAAGGACAGGAAGGAGGACGAGGTAGAGCGAATTAGAAGGAATGGGATAATCAAAGGGAGAGAACCAGAGGATAATCAGAGAACAGTTTCTAGCTGAGGTGCAGCCATGCTTGTGTTGGAGATTCTTCGAGCTTCAAAGATTTATACAGTTAACTCATTTAAAACTTTCATAAATTGATGCATTTGAATGTAAAAATAGCTGCACATTAAAACTAAGCAATGGATGTGTTTTAAATCCATTTATTGTTGATTTTTTAAAGGAACCTTAGAGTTTCGCTCTTTGTGTTCTTATGTGTCAATCTTATCGTGGCTGTCAATAATATAATTAAAGAAATGTGAGTTACGCTAACATTAGAGCATTATTTTCCTCACTGAGGAGACCCAAGCTGGGAAAATAATAAATAACATTGTTTTAAAAGCCTCTTTCCTGTTTTACTTTTGCTTAAACTGCATAATCTGGGTCGAAACAAAGACCACGCTGAAATAGGAATTAAATCAATATAATAAAAACTGCATAGGGCTTCAACCCTCTCCCCTATACAATAAAGTGGAGGGAGAGATGTGCATGAGAGGAAGACAAAGATCCAGGGATGTCAGGAATAGCCAGGGGTTTGTTCAGCTAAACATTTGCTTTGGCTGGTCCGGAACAGAGGGGGCGGTGCTCTGCCGGTCCCTTGACATACATCCAGAGGAGCCCCTCTGTCTTCACCATCAGTCTGAATGGGAGTGGGAGTTATCATGCTTTTCCCCCCAGCCATCCCCTCCTGGGCTAAACCCTGCATTCTTCCCAGACAAACAAAGTAGCCAGTTCCCACTGCTCCTCGTTGGGAAAGGCGATGGGTTTGTCATGGAAAAATCCTGAGGCATCTCAAGAGCACTTCAGAAGTTGTTGGGTTTTTTTTTTCTATTTATTATTATTATTCTACCCCCCACAAGAGTGAAGGATGCATGAGCACTGCTTGCCTTAAAAACAAAATGTTTAAGCTCTTGCATGGCATTAAATTGATTCAACATAATTCGGGGCCCGGAAATATAAACAAAGTTATGGAAACAGGCTGAACTGGATTTGAATTTGAGGACCAGTTCCATAGAAAACCTTGGTAACACATTCCATAGCCTGCCTCCTCCCTCTGAGGGGCTCTTTTGTGCTTGCTGAAAGGCAGAGGGGTTACAGGGTTTCTTCCTTCAGAGTGTCAAGAATAATGGTTGCTGCGATGACAATGACCTCATCCCGACTCCATCTGATTGTGCAGGAATTTTGGGGGGTTCAGCAACTAGATTTGCATCTTTGACAGTATGTGGACTCAGTGAGGAAAGAAGGGGGAGGATGAGTTAAACTGGGATGGATTATGTGCGAGTGCGACGAGGCCGGAGGAGGAGGGAAGGACGGCAGGAAGCGCTGTAAGGATCCTCAGGAGGGAAGCATTTCTCCCAACAATCTAATTGGCGTCCCTCCTCTTTAACGCCTGTCCTCTGTGAAATGTTCTGCGCTTGACATCGATGGCAGACGGTGCTAATGTAAAACACACATACACACAGCCGGCAGCGGGCGCAGGCTGCAACAGGAAATTCCTTTACATCCTTTCTGCTGACTAAGGCCTCCGAGTGGGAACAGAGTTAGGAAGAATGTAACATATATGGTGTTTGGTTATTTGGGGTCCATTTAGGGAAGCATATGTGCAAGCAATTACCATGGAGTTACCGGCGTAGAAGAAAGGCATTGATTTTAGCAACATGGGAAGACACCATAAGAAAAATCCTTTTTGAACACAAGCGAGAGGATTCTTAAAGGTGCATCTCAATGAGTTAAGATGTGATTAAAATTTAAATATATCATTTTACAGTTACTGAAGACACCAAAAATTACATTTATGGACAGAAAATTACGAGATCGATGGAAATGATTTAAAATGTGTTTATTTAATAGCATGTTCTGCTGGGTCTGATGTTTCTTCTAAGAAATAGGCTTCCCCACAGATTCTGTTTGCTATTATCAGTGGGATACTTTAGAAAACATAACGATAATAGAAATGCTCTAACTATAAAAAAATGATCCTTTTTTCTTCTTTTAATGATACTTTATTCATGTTTAATACTTTCAAAAATAATAATATTGATATTTCCCAAAATAAACTAAGAACAGGTTAACATTTTATCTGGCTTAGTGAATGGATTTCTTTAAGATATAAAATGTAAAACTTAGGCTGTGCTTCAACTAGAGGTGTGGTTCTGTAACAGGGTCTATTAGTCCTAATTGTAGGATTATTTTTTTTTGGTAGTAACATAAATTCACTAAAAGTGATTCATGTTTCTTGAAATTATTCAGCTTGGTATACTGCTTTCCTGATTTAAGAGGTCTGAAGGTTTTGTTTTTTAAAACCCAGTTTTTGCAGTTGGAACACATGCTGCAAAAGCATTGAAATTTCCCAGTACCGAACAATAAAAACTGGAAGGCAAATTTAGTCCGATATTAATTATTTTTCAAATCTACAGACAGAAATAAATAAATTCAATAAGACTGAGATGTTTCAAACCAGCTTCTTTAGCAAAACCTTTTGGGGTTTAGCCTCTGGTGTCGATGACTATCCTGTTTTTTTTAGCCACACTAATATTCATAGAAAAAAAAAAAAAAAAAAAAAACACTCGAGCATGAAAAGCTGAAACAGCAGCCATTTTTACGAGCAGCCTCCATGTTGCAGAAGCAGCCTCCTGCACAGGTGTCTCACCATTGTGACCTACATTTTTCTCATCTGATGCATCCAAATGCTCCCCCTCTGAACACTTTTCATATTTCTTCCCTTTATATGAGAAACAACAATAAATAAGGATATAATTACTCTGTAGAAATGTAGAAACTAGATCAACAATCTATGTGAGAGAAAGATTGTGGTTAATGAGAGATGAAATGGATGCTGCAGCTGAAGGAAAAGGAGTGGCAAGATACGACTGAGGGTGTGCATGGAGCAACAGGGCCATCTGGTGGTTGGGTTAATCATTACAACATTATCAATTATTAATTATATAGTCTTCATGATTTCTGTGACCATAATGAGTAAATACATTATTTCCAGGGGTATATAAGATGGCTTTGTTTAATATTTCTTATTCATTTTTTTCTTGGAACTGTATTAGAAAACCTTGACAATTGGAGCTAAAATACAGAGAACTGCAAGAGGGAAGGTTTTATGTTTTTAACCACTACTAGACTGATCAAACATTACCCTTATAAATCTAAAACGACATATTTTCTTCAAAAAATGGCTTTAAAATTAATTCAACTTTTTTATTCCATTTAAGAAAACAGACAAAACATTCTCCTTAATTTCTTTTAGACAGCATTTAATTAAAACAGGAGTGAAAACCAAAATGTAAAGGTGTGATTTAGCACCAATTAGTTTTATTTACCCAAATATTTATTGTTGTGTTTGATAATGGATGCAGGAGAGGTTTTGCATCCATCCATGAAGCCCCACAGCCCCAGAAGTATGCAATTCACGAGACAAAATTATAGTTGGCATGATTTTTTTAATGATAATTAATAATCACTTGAGAGATTGACTGAAGTTCTTTGTAAAAGATCCTGACAGCTATGAAGATGGATGTGTGCAGAACAGCTCTAATTAGCTTAAACTCAGGGAAATACAGAGCTGAAAATTACAGACATGCAACAAAGACTTGAATAACAGCCTAAAAACAACAAACAAAAACTCAGAACTCAACAGTTACCATCTGTACAATGTTTTGCATAATGTCATTGCACAGACATGCAATCAAAAGCAGATAATTACAATAATTAAGCATTTATTCCAGTATAAATATTACACCTCTAGGCTTATTTTCTCAGACACGGCACAAGTGAAAAAGAAAAGCTTGGAGTGTGCTAAGATTTTATTCTTGGTCTGCTTGGCAAACCATCTGCTTAGCAGTTCCAACCAACACAGAAACATAAAGTATCTTTTCTCGAAAACGGAAATAGAAAGAGATGCTACCCTCAAACTCAGGGATCGGATATCATACCAGTATAACTTCGCCAGCGTCAAATGTGACCAATGATAAACAAGTCCCTTCTAATAAGACAAGATGTTTTTAAAAACAAGAATCTAACATGAAGGTTAACAGGCTGAAATATCGAATCAGATGATGTGACAGAAGCAAACCTGTGACGGAAACATTTGGATGAATTCTGCAAAGACTTGCGACCAAAGTCAGGAAGAATCCGAAATAACAAGAAGGCCAGAGTATTTTCTTTTAGCATTTTCCTGCTTCCGCTTGCATGATAAAAAAAATAAAAAATGAGGAAAGACAAGGACACCATTCACTGATCGCCTTCATCTTAGACAGGAGACAAGCAACATTTAAGTTTATGGCATACCTTTAAGACTTGCAACGTGGGATGTATTCAATGGCATTAAGAGAAAAAAATAAAACAACAACTCTGTGCCGCTGCAACCTCTAACATTCTGATTAAGAATGCTGATTAGCTTCAAGTTCAGAAGACTTGCAGCCTGCTGTACAGTAGTAGTGTCAAAAGCGTTCTAAATGAGAGGACACCCAGAGACCTTCTCTACAGGTTTATCTGCTCTAATCTGACAGCTGATGAAGCAGTCCGATTCTCGTTACCGTTGACGATCATAACATGGTGACAGAGTGGAAAAAGAGTTAAAACACGAGAAGCATGGTTTATCTGCCAAGAAGTGTTTGGACAGCAAGAGCCTCACTCCCAGTTCTCCCAATCTTCATCCAACTGTAAGAAAGGAAAGAGGGGAAGTTAGTCAAACAGAATCAGCCTCACATATGAACATTTATTGAGCTGAATACAGACATTCATCTGGCATTCAATTCAAACCAAAGCGTCTGACTTTCCTCCCACCTCCGTTTCACAGCTTGGTTTTTTTTTGAAAACCCCAAAACACTTTTATAACCTACTTATCGAATTATTTCAATATTTCAGGATTTGTTTTATTCATCTATATATTCATTTATCTAATGACTCCTTTTAAACACTTAATTGTTAGGTTTTTTAAAATTTTTTTTTTTATGTAAAAGTAAGTTATGAAAAAGAAAAGTAAACAGATTTAATCATAACTTCTTAATTTTTTGTTGTATCAAACGTGTCACTGAAGTGCTTTGTGAGATATTTAACTTTTACATGTCGTCTCATAATGAACCGTAAGCAGAAAGTTTATCATTTGAATTATTTACGATAGACTAATAACTTGTGCTAAATCATGGAAGGAAAATGATTCATCATTTAAAAATGTTTACAAATAAAAATCTGAGAAAAAATTAAAAAATTACTCTGATACCCCGTAAATAAAAGCAAATGGAAACATTTAAATTTGTAAAAAAGCTTTTTAAAAAAAAAACTCTGGAATGTTAAAACAATCATATTGCAGCATTTAAACTTTACTTTGGGAAGTTTTTAAAAGCTCTATATTGGCATTTTATCGCTACTTGATTTATGGGAAGACCACCAATGATTGGACAACAGAATCTTAAACGTTTTCGCTTAAAGCCAGGATTAAACATCCTGGATCTAATAGAGAAGGAATGTGCAAAAAACAATAAAGTTATTTAATGTTTGTGGCTATATTGTGATAAAATGTGAAAAAGCTTCATGAGTGAAGCTGCTTATGGCACTATAGTCTAAAGCTACGTTCACACTGCAGGCCTCAAAGCTCAATTATGATCTTTTTTTCCAAATATATGCGACTTGTATTGATCTCCTGTGTGACGCTCTATATTTACAGAAGTAAACGTGGATGGTAAATGCTGGAGCACATCTTGCAATCCTTCATTTCTTCTCATAATCAACCAGCGCATTTAAAAACAATCTAAGAAAGCCAAAAATGAAGACTGCTCTCTGTATTATCGTCCATCATGGTTGCTGTTTTTCTTCCCGTTTCTGTGTAGAAAGGTGAAGCATAGTGACCACTGTTGAGTATTAATGACGTTCAGGTCGGATGAATGTGACCTGGCCGCTCAGAAACTGGTCGCATCTGAAAAGATCGGATACGTATCGGATTCAGGACCACATGGCCAAGTGGCCTGGGTAGCATTTGAAAAAAATGGATCTGTTGTTCAGACTGTCATGAAGAAAATTCAGATACAGTTAATAATAAATGGGCAAAGAAAAGGGATTTGGGTGACGTTAGGCTGCGGTGTGAAGGCAGCCTATGACAGTTTTACCTGCAGGAACTGATGTAGCAACACTTACCTCCCCAGAATCCTCTATTTTAGACAAAGCCATTTGGACTTCTTCTTCCGTCATGTCCAGGTCAAAATCCTTCTCCCAGTCCTCGCTCACATCGGTGCTGGACCCTGAAAAAAGAAGAGGATTTTTTTTGCCTTCTGCTTCTTTTGCAGCTATATGGTTCTTAGTACGAGGATACTTCCAGCATGAACATTTGACCTTTCTTGCCATTGTTGGAGGGCGTTGACTTTCCGCTGTCAGAGTTGAGCTCGAAGACTCTCAGGTCTTGTGGCCCGTCCTCTTTCACGACGTCCAGTTGTTTGGTAGCAGTACCCCGCACTGAAACCACACTGGCAGGTTCCACCACAGCCTCGGGGGGAGAGTCAGTCTTTACTGGTTTCTTCTCATCAACATCCTCCAACGTTGCTTCGTTCAGTTTCTTGGCGAGCTCTACGGAAACCGGAGGAGGCTGCAACTCCACCTGCGTCGGGAGGCTGACGCTGTCGCTGCTGACTGAGAGGGCGGCGTTAGGCTCGTCGCTCGGAGAAAGGACCGGACTCATCAAGGCTGTCTCTGTGGGAGCTGGGGGGGTGCTGTCCAGTGGGGGTTTAAGGTTGAGATGAGACGGTGAGGCTGCTCCAACAAAATCATCTGAAATATGATCAGAAACAATGAGCGGAGTCGTGGAACGGTTTTACGGGAAAGCTAACATTCTGAATGTTGCTGCATACCCTCCTCTTCCTCCTCCCATCCCAGCGTCTCTGTGTGGGCACTTTGCTCGGCTCTTTGCTTCAGGGCAACCCTCCTCGCCTCTTCCTACAGACAACACAAAACAATTAACATTTCATAGCCCAAATATTAGAAGCAATCAATATTTTACGTTTTTTTTATAGGTCTAAATCTCTAATTTCCCAAGTTTGGTCAAACTGCGTATTTTCTCATAAAGCTTTACTGGCAAAGATACATTTGTTGAGCCCCATTAAAAATTATAAATCAATTTCAAATTTCCAGGTAAACATTCATTCTGTGCGTTTACGTGTTTGCACACAGATCTACAACACGATTTGATAGGAATTAATTTTAATGCATCTCCTCTTCATCAAGAAAACCAAAGCATCAAATCTTATGATCTGTTTTTTGTTTCAGAGCAGTCCAGAAAGAATAGAAAAATTAAAGAATGATAAAGGAGAGGTTATCGTTTCCCAAACAATAAGCTCTCTTAACAAAAAGTGTGAAATAATTAGTCACTGGACTCCTTTTGGATCATTGCTCCAGAATGATTGTTTCCATCAGTCCACTTAATGAACAGCAGCGCCCTCTTCTGGACAGCAACCACATTCCAACCCTAAAACAGGGTTTGTCTAACAGACGTTATCGATTAACCAAACAGAAAAAAAATACATAATATGCTATGTATTTATTCTACATCAGCAATGAAGGGTTGTATTGTACCTGATCCAGCTGGAACACCTTATAGAAATACCTCTGCCAGAATTCTGAGTGGGAAACAGCAGCTGGAACCTGGAGTAAAGAGAAACTATCGTTAGCAGATGTCTTTGATCAAAATAAGCAAAATTACAGAGGGTAAAGAGTGGAGACAACCACAGGTGATACCATTTTGGTGTAAAGCGCTCGTATGGATGGGCTGCTGACCAAAAGTTCTGATATTTCTCCTTTCTTTTCCTCCAGACTGAAGCTGGAGAGCCAGCAGTCGAACTGCTCAGGTGGACCTGCAGTAATTAAAATAATGATTAATATGGAGAAATGTTTAAAAAGGAAAAAAAAAAAAAGATACTGAAATGTTTAACAGCATCGCACCTCTTAAAGTTTACTTTGGTAAGTTATTAAAATCTGTCATAAATTGATTAAAAAACATAATTTTGTTCTCTTAAAACAAAAAGTAAACCAGCCAAAAAAAAAAAAACAAAAAAGAACAAACCACAAATTTAACAACCGACAATCTTTCAGTCCTGATAAAAACAGCTTTACTTGACTCCATCTCACCGTCAGGCTCATTGCAGTATGTAGCTGGGTCAGCTTGCAAACTGTAGAGACGTGCCTGTGGGAACATCAATGAATAATAGTCCTTTTATTCACACATTGAAATATCTTCACATTTAACAGTTTGTCTATTTTGTGCGACCAAATTAAAACCAGAGATGCATGCTTGATCCTCGCAGAGGAACTGGAAATAAAACTCAAACAGCAGCAGGTTATGTTCAGAAAAGTCTTTAAAATCCAGCTGCTAGGTTAGCAGCAAATCTGCATCACTTTTTCTTTTATTGTTTTGTGTTTGATTGATCTGTGTATTTGAGATTATTATCGAACATGTTGCCAGGAGAGTGAACATTTCAACTGAGACAGAGAGAAAATTATGAGCCTCAAAGGCATCATTTCTTTACTGTAATGGCACACTAACTCTGAAAACAAGCTGCTTTTACAAGCTGCAAGCGAAAATGGAGAACCATAATGTTTTGTGCCCCTGTGTGAGAATGAGGGAAAACCAGATGAAATACTGCGTCTATAGGGATAAACACAAGAAAGAAAACCTGTCAACCTAAAAAAAGAACCATGAGTCTTCACTCGTCAAGGCTTCAGTCTCATGTTGCTGAAATCCTGTCCAGCAAAAGGAGATTCTACATCTGAACTTGCATCTGATTTTTATCAGTCAAACGACTTGCTTCGGCCCTGCAGCCTTGACTGAAGTATGACATGAGCTGTAACCATTCAGCACTGCTGTCATCCATCACTTCAAATCAGCCTATTAAAGCAACAAGTTCTAGAATTGAAATTCACCAAAAAACACAGAAAGTCAAAAAAATGAAGGGAAAGAGAGACGTCTTTGCCCTATTTGCTCTTCCCCTAAAAGTTCCTCCTCCTGGACAGTGGATAAGGCTGTTCCTGGACCACCGCCGTCTGACGCGATGTTTGTAAAGCTGTAACCTTATCCTAACAACCAGCAGGACTGAGAAAGTTCTAGTAGAAAACAGCAGGTCCATGATGACCGAACACCTTCCTCTCTTTAAACAAATGTGAGGGATTGATAGATCAGTCCCTCACATCCTATCTCACCTTCACGTGCACGCACGCATAGGCCTGTCGCGATAAACGATAAATCAATTAATTGCACGATAAATAAAAACTATTGACGTCATTTAATTTATCGGCTATATCGTCTCTGCCTGTATTTTTCTCTTTCTATTGTGCTAACTAGCACCGGAGTT
>JAUZNJ010026940.1:0-16647 GCA_034780135.1 Jordanella pulchra | reverse complement strand
GTTAAATAAGAGTCGTAGTATTTTAATTTGTATTATTTGTCATTTAACTTTGTTCTTTGTTATGATCATTCATAATAAAATAGTGAAACCTTCATGGCCCACATAAAAAAGAAAAGCAACCAGACTATATGGACTATTTTACTCTATATCACAACAGCCAAAAAACTGAGACCGCCTCTTTAAGCAAAAAGAATATTGGACCCATCTCATCTTGTTTCACTGGTAGAAACAAAATGACTGTCACTCCCTTCAACTTTTATAGAATCAGAAAATACAGAGAACCCTTTACCATGGAAGTGAGGTGATATTTGTTTAATTTGTTTATGACAAAGATTCTGGGTCTGGAAGCAAATTAAACCAGTAGGTCAACTTTATTTTTGGACTTTTATGTTTGCATATATAGTGGCTTAAACTTTGTGAAAATGCACACAAAGTTAACGCCAGAAATAAAGTCCAAGAGTTGGGGTGCAAATAGTACCACCAGTAAATATTTATATAGAGCACTGAAATGATATTATCAAAGTTGTTAAACCTCTAAAATTAATATATTTAGAGTAAAAAAAAAAAAACAGCCTTCATGTTTACATTTATTCAGTGCCGTGGGCGGAGGATAAAAATTTTAAAACATTCTCCGAAGAGGGGCAACCCCTTGTTTTCAGGATCAGAAATGAACATGTTGGCCACCTGCATAGTAGATGTAATTGGGACAATGTTCTTGATTTATTTTATATTGATGAGGAAAAAATGGTTTTAATAGGTTTTTAGGTGAGAAAATACAGCTCAAAGCATTTCACGTACGGACTCAGCTCATCAGGATTATTCTCAATCTTGAAGGCAAGTATGGTATATCAGATTGAGATGTGCCATCTAATAACATGACAGTTTCATTACTTCTAAAGATCTAAAGATCCGAGGGCAGGAGAGAACAAATAAAACATCTTGCAAACAGTACATTCATGAAGATTTTGAACAAAGAAAACATTTACATGTAGACAGTTGACAAGAAGTTAAGTCATGTTGCCTAATTTGAGTAACTGACAAAGCTAAAAAAAAGGCTAAGCTGTTAGCTACTGAGGTAGCCAGATATTACCCAGGTCTTCCCCCTTTGTACCATGTCACACAGATCGTTTCCCTTTTCTTTTTCCATTTGGTTAAACATCATCGACCATTGGACACACTATCACTACAGATGTTCCCAACTAGTCACACCAACGCCGCATTATGTTCTAGTTGTCCGGACCGCCCGTAATCTTTTATGCCATTGTCAATGTTTAGCCAATCATATGTGAGCAAATCTTAGTGACTTTTTGTGTCAATCTATGAATAAAGTATAAGCCTAAAGGACACAAACGGAGCATTTTCTATTTACCAAGTTTAACCTGTGGTTCAGCAGCTGGAATTTATGCCTTGGAAGCAAATGATGCATGTGGCTTATTGGACTCTGTCTACTGCTTTACTTCCCGCATCTGATATAGATGATGGGGTCCAAAATGTGAAAGCTCACCAGGAGGGATTCTAACATCGAAACTAAATAGAAATTTATTTAATGCTCCACTAAATAGTGGAGCATTAAATAAATTAACAAAGCCCAAAAAGCATACTCTACTGTCTCCCCGTCAAGAATCTACGACTAAAGCCATGAAGGTACATTATATTCTTTCTGAATGGAAGAGAAACATCAACCTCTATCACTCTTGTCAAATTAGCTAAAATAAATGATAAAACACATGAAACATTTCCCTTTAAACAGGACTGAAAAAAGCCTTCACTCATTGGCTCGTCTGACTTATGTGAAGAATTACAGCAGCTGATAACTGTTGCATCAGACGTCATCCAGCGTAAAATAACAAACAAACTAGCCATCTCTGCTAGAGGAACAGTACTGGTTTAATCAACCTTGATATAACAGCGAAAATAAATAATGTGGAATATCTCTCTGAAAACAGAGCTGAATGTAGCTTAATGTGACCTGCTGGTGTGACTTTTGTGAAGAAAAACAGCAGCTGTTACCTGCTGCATCGGAGCTCATTCATAAGTAGGACTCTTAAAAGAGATGTCTTGGAAAAAATAAACAATGGTTAGGTGCGACCAAGCCTCCAGTTCAACCCTGATAATACTGAGGTGCTGGTGATTGCCCCTGACAATGTCATTCCAGAAATTGACCAGTATTTTGGTGACCTAAGCTCCCCTGTTAAATTAAACCATCAAAATGTGAGCCTCAATATAGAGATGTCAGTTGAGCACCACTCAAAGCAGCTCGCTGGGAACTATTTTTCCAATTAAGGAATATCTTGAAACATAGAATTGCAAAGAAGATCTAGAATTGATCAAATACCTTTTGTGTTTTCTTGTTTAGGCTATTGCAACAGTCTTTTTTTTTTTCTTTTCTAAACAAAAAAGAGCGGTCCCTTCTGCAGGTGGTCCAAAATGTGGCAGCAATATTGCTGTCCCACACACACAGAAGGGCCGATATAACCTTGGTTTTAAAATTTCTCATTAGCTCCAATGGATTTTTCGCCTTCATTTTAAAATCTTGATATTGATACCCTCCATGTTAAGGTACCCGCATACATTAGAGCTGTGTTGTATATCCCTTCTTGAGGGCTGAGGTCATTAGATACAAATCATCTCATTGTCCCTTTTACCAGTTTTAAGACTTTGGACATGCCTGCCTCCTGTATTTGTAAACTAAGTTTTCTAAGCTATGAGAAGGCTTTTGTTTTTGTTGTGATGCTATTAGACTTTCACAGATAGTCTATTTATTAAAGCAGTACCTAATTTCTACTAATTGAAAACTGTTCCACATTGTCTATCTGCTTCTGTTTAAAGATGTGAACAAACCATTAAGAGATCGGGTACAGGGTCTGCTGGTAAGATGACTCATCGCCATAGCAACCGCAGCATTATTCATCACACCAAAGCAAAGTCCCATCATGTTTTTGGAAATGGAAAGAGTTCACCGAGCCAGAATCCTTCCACCGCCCTGGTTCCCCCTGCATCCCCCTGGTCCTCCACTCTGCCTCGAGCTTTCTCCCCTACTGATCCAAGTCCCCAATCCATCAGTAGCTCTGAAAGTGGAGAACCTCATGAAACGCCCAATACAGCTCTAATCAGGTAAGATGATCACATGATTTCTGCCTGTTAGACCGTTCAAAAATACTGACAGCTGTTTTTACACAGATGGGGAAAATCCTTCTTTTAAATTCTTTAAATATTCTTTCAAGTATGAAAATAAAACCAGTCTAAAAGGAAAAGTAGCAGTTACATAACAAACAAACCAAGGGCCCCTTCATCCCACCTCCATGTTTCATTTTATTCATATAATGAACACAAAGGATATTGTTCCCAAGACCTAAAAGTTCATTTTAATCCGCATATCCAAAAACAATGTTTTCTCCTGTTGAAACCATCTCAAACCGACCTTGCAAATCAAACCTTCCCCCACTGGGAGACAAGTTATTTACCCTATGAATAATGAATGTAAATGTAAACTACTGCATTCTGCTACGACTTGAACAGACGTTCATCTGGGACCATATGCCACAGACTGGAACCTGACCTCAACACTCAATTATTTTAAGAAGAAGGCTTAAGACTGTGGGGCATGGAAATGTTGTTTTCATTTTCATTTATAATTTACTAAGAGCATACTAGAAAAATATGTTTGAAGCAACTAAATCAAAACTAGAATTTCAACATGTCGCAGCATAATTATTTGATCAAAATCCCGGTCCTGCCTGGTTTAATACAAATATTATTGATTTGCCAAACTACTCCAGCTTACAAGAGGTAGGAAAAACCTAATGGGCAATAAAAAGCTAAAACTCACCAAATAAAACCCAATTTTATTGACAGATGATTGATGTAATAGAAAGCTGTGGTAAGAGTTTATGTCTGCACGGTAAGCAGAGCAAACCACATCACAGAGCTATTAGGTTTCACACAATCAACTGAACAGCTGCTAACTGAGGCTTTAGTTGTAGGAAGTGGGATAATTTGCCATTAGTCTCCACCTTTACAAATCTGGTGATTCTCCACTTCCCCCAACTAAGATTCTTGGGGTTTTGGCTTAGTCATTAATTGATTTCATGGATTTATCCAATTTTGTATTTATGAAGACAGAATTTTTGAAAAATTTTATTTTTTTTAACCTATGCACTCTTGATTTTTCCCACATCAGCCTGTAATTATTTTTATGCTTATATGAATGTTTACATGACATATTTAACGTTCATCTCCTGTCAGAACTGTATGTTTAAAACTGTATAGAAGGGTTTCTCTTCCACTATGGTGGCAAGAAAATAACATGTTTTCTAAATGGCATAAAAAAAATTGCAATTCAGAAATCAAACATTCTTAATCAACGAAAAGTTTCGATAGTAGCTTTGAGATTTCAAATCATAAAAATGTGTTATTTCTTCCAGATTTTATTGTTTGTCTCTTTTATTTTTCAGATTGAGTTTTACTAATTTCATTATTTTCAAATTCCATTTTCCAGATCACATTCTCTTCAGTTCTTGTCGCGAGCTTTCCTCTGAGTAGCTAATATCCATTTCTATTGATCCACGGGACATTAGCAGCCTCATTTTATTGCTTAACGTGCACAAGAGCCAGTGTTTTTTTTTTTTTATTGGACTTGATGTAAAGAGAATGTGATCTGTAAATTACAATTTAAAAACAATGTCGTTAAATTAAATCTGAAAAAGGAATATGAGAAAAAAAAATTTAAGGGGAAAAAAAATAAAATCTCAGAACTCTTGCTCGCTTGTTGCTCTCAAAACCTTTTTTGATTAAGACATTTTTTTGGTTCTTCATTTTTGGATTTTATTTTTTTGTTTGTTTGTTTTTTTTCTATTTACAAAGAATGTTGTTTACCTCCGACAATAATGGAGTAAAATTCCCCCAATAAAGTTGGACCTACCTTCAAAAACTGAAATCACTTTAAACAATGAGAAAAAACAATGTGCCAAATTAAGAAGGTTTTTCAATGAGTGAAGCCATAAAATAATTCCCTCAAAACATGTTTTTTACTGTTCCCAATCATGGTATTATTACATAGATATTGTTACAGGAGCCATTCATACATTTTTATTTTTAAAGAAAAGCCATACTAACTTTACTTATGAAGCTCTTTAAAACAGGGATTAATTAATAAAATCAATACATATTAATCTGAATTAAAAAAAAAAAGAAAATGCATAAAATCTGTTGAAAATACCTTCTTTGAAGAAATGATCTGCCATAGCCCATTCCAAAGAAATACGTGGCCACACCTGTTTGTAAAGACGCATATGAGAGCCAGAAGCCAATTGTTGTGTTTGTAGATTTTCAAACATGAAATGAATTTCAGTGACGAACTGAAAAAAGTGAAACAACTGTTTCACATCAGAGCAGGGCGGGAACACTATAGTACTAAAAATAAGTCATATTTTCCTGTTTATAAGTTACACACCTTGTGAACATTGCGTTCCATTGAAGAATTTTCCAGGAAGTAAAAACACTGCATGACCATAAATCTTTATTTCTTCAATTGAATCCTGACGCCAGCAGTTTCAATCATTACCCAACATTTTGATTAAATATGCTGCTAGTCTTGCCCAGCTAGTAGATCATTTCCATTTCTATGAATTTCATTATGAGGGAATTTATAATTGGAGATGACATTATTTGTTTGGTGGTTGCTTTGTAAGAAGAAGCATGAGCAGGCAACTATTTTAACAACTCCGAATATTAAGAAAAGTATTTTCTGTTTCTGGAAATGCTTTATGAACAAATCAGGGTTGTATAAAAGGAGCTTTGTCTCTGAGTTTTATCCAGCTGCTTTCATCTTTTGACTTCAGTGACTTGAGTGCAAGCAGTTATAAGCCCTGGATATGAGTCATTTTTTATTTTTTTTATTAGACACCTTCTTTGTTAAAAGCTCCTTACTTGAACTTAGTCACTGATATAACGCTAACATCGAGTGCGAAACGTGTGGAAAAAATCGCTAGTTCACCAGTCCTTTTGCTCACCTGTCGCCCAGTGAATTTCTGCTGAAATTCACTGGGCGACAGGCTCCACTACGTTATCGAAATCAGCTGGTTGTCATTTTCACCTCAACATGGCGGACCTTAATTTTACAGAGCCAGTAGCTTTACTTTATTCACTTTAGAAAGCAGAACAAACCGTTGGCATCCCCGGGTCCATCGGAACCCTCAGTGATGCTCAGAGTTCAGGGAGCTACGACTGGATCACAGCTGCTTTCCCTGGAGCTGAATGTAGTGTGAAATGGCATATCTGGAGCTCCGACAGGAGCAGCAGGGCAATCAGAGCAAGAACCGTGGCAAAAAGAGCGCCAGGACTCAGACCAAGCAGCCACCCGTTCCCCACTCTGGATCTAAGGGACCACAGGGGTTGGTTATGCTTGCCGCACATACAATCCGCAGGAAAATAGGCTGTCTGCAGCTTTTATACTCTTTTCCCCCCAGTTTGGCCGACTCCAGCAAGCTGGTAACACCATAACATGAGGAAGTGAAAAACATAGCAGTTACAACCTTTTCTAAGCCATCCACAAGCAACGACCATTTCTTTCCAGTTTTTCCACACTCTGTTGATAGTGGTGATATTTGGGAGCTACATCACAGGATGTCTCTACCCTTGGTGGTATGAGCTGTTTCTCTCTCACCATGTTTTTCCACCAGATCTGTCTGCAGAGTTACACATTTTCCCAGAGAAAGATAGCGGTAGATCAGAGAGGTCTGCCAGGCAGAGAGAACTAGAGGGGGGGAGGGGGTGGTGACTGGCCTATGTCTACACTGGAGCAAAGAGAGGATGAAAAATGATGAATAGTCCCTCTCTCCTTTCTCCGTATTCACCAAAAAGGTGACTTTAGCCTTGCTAGAATCGTGAGCCGTGCCTCACAGCGTCCCTGAGCCGCCGTCCATATTGGAATAACATGTAAGATGTTCACTCTGAACAAGAAATCATTTTCATTGGCAAGGTTTTGATTTTGGTGAGGACAAAAGAGAACATAAATTTACAAGTACTATTATAGTAAAGAACGTGAACAACTGTTACCTGTTGGCAGTGGTTTCAGCGTTGTTGCTCTTCATTTCAGTTTTTCTGACTGGAAATAAAACACCTGGATAGTCAAGTGAAACCTAAAATAATCTAAAGAGAACATGAATTCTTTAATAAAATACCATGGGAAAATTGGTTCAAAATTAATTCAACTTTTTATTTTTTTATTTTTTTGGCTTCAAGACCACCTTAAAAAAATAGTTGTTTAAATATTTGACCTGACCAAACTGGTCAAGAATGGGAAAAGGACTGCCTTCCTCTGTCTTCCTGAAAAGCTTAGTAAAATGGGGAAAATCCCACCAATCCAAAAAGCTTGGCCTTCTTCCACAAACCTCCTCCCTGAAGGTTCATGGGAAGTGATTCTTTCTATCATGACGATTTTCTGGCAAACATTGCTAACCAAAGATCAGATTTATGCGGATGGAAAATAATATGATTACATTAACTTCAAGAAAAGTAAGCTTTGAAAATGTTTACATTTGCCTGACCTCTGTCAAGAAAAATATTTGAACAAGTAGGAAACTTTGTTTGAAAAGTAATAAACTCATAACTTAAGAGAACTGACAAGGGCCAAGGAACTAGCTCAACCAGTTATTTGGCAGTCACATTTGAACACGTTGTTCTAAGTTAAAACACGTACTGTATTCTCATTGCATAAGGTTAGTTCATTCTGATATACAAGCCTGCTTTGTAACCATTTTCTCTCAAACCTTACGTAAACTAGCTGTGTACGTAAATATAAATTCAAATTGAATGAATTTTACCTTTCATTTAACAAGACAAAGCACTCTTGGGTAGTAGTTATCTGTATAAAATGGTTTGGCAACTTGTTTTTACCAACTGAGGTTAAATAGTGGATAACATCTATTTTCTAAAGGGGCTGCTTTCAGAACAGCATTGTTCTTCCTAATCATTAGGACAACGATTCAAATGCAGAAGTTTAGACTAATTAGGCTGAATTTTCCCATTAAAATCTGCAGCAGAGCACATGCACTTAGCTATTTGCCAGAAGGGGACAAGCTGGCAAAAAAAAAAGAAATGCACTGAGCTTGGCGTGTGTTTGTCGGCCGAGGCTTGTCATCTGATCCTCCTGTGTTGTGGGTCGTATGCTCAGCAGCGTGGGAGCCACTATCACATCCTGTACTCACTTCTCTTCTCCTCCCATCTGGGGAATCTGGCTGTATGCACATGTTTTATTGACTTCTACACACTTAGTCTTTTGCTCTTGTGTTGTTTATGCTCCATGCAGCGGAGGCAGATTCAATAAAAACAATCCACACATCTTTTGTATTCTTAAAGATTGAGGGAGTTTTGGTTTTTTTTCCCATTGTCACAAATAACACATTTTGTGAATGGAAAGTTAAAATAGATAAAATGCAAAAATGACTCTTTAAGAAATGTTTAAATTAAAACAAAGGTTTTGAGAGTAACTTTGCAGTTGTCTCTGATTTTCTTTTTTCAATTTTTTTCATATCTTAATTTTTTTTTTTTTTTTACAGATATTTTTTTTTTCAGATTGAGCTTTACCAATTGCATTATTTTCAAATTGGATTTTATAGATCACATTCGCTTCACTTCAAGATCAATACAAACCCTCGCTCTTGATGCACACATTGAGTAATAAATTGTTGTTGATGATGTTCATGCCAGTCAGTTGGACTGCACCTTTGTTCCTCACTCCAGAGGAGATCCCGCCCTCAGAAATGGAGAGAAAATGATCCGCAAAATTCAATTTCAAAGTTACTCTGAAAACCTTTTTTTAATAGAAACATTTTTCAAAGTTCCAATACTGAATAGTTTTTTTGTTTGTTTTATTTTTTTTTTGTAATTTCTACTTACTAAAAGTGTTCTTTGTAACAATGAATGACCAAAGTTCGCTCTATGTATCCACAGCACTCATGTCACTGTTAGGTGAACTGCATGAATGCAGGTGTTCTGTAACGTGGTGGTGAGGATACAGGATGGATGAGTGATCAAACACAGCAGAACAAATTCTATACAAAGAAACAAAGCAGCAGTGGAAACAGTGGAAGTGTTTGATGCAGAGGGAGACAAAGCGACTCATGCACGCTAAACCAAACCAATCAAGCGTCACTTTAATTATTACATTGCTACTGGGAAGTATTCACAAGGCTGCTACTTGGATCACGTGATATTGAATTAACAAACCTACTCACTCCTACAGAGTAAGTCCGGAGCTCCGACAGAGTGGCCATCAGGTTCTTGGTCTATGCTCTGTGTTAGAGTCTTGTGAAAATGGAAGCAGGGCAGGAAAAACAAATCCACTCTGCCGGTTCCACAGTGTGACCGACATGAAACTGAGTAAATAGGTTTTAAGATAAGAGCTACAAAAATTATTCTTCTTTATTTTAGCCCATAATGTGGTATGAGAGGTTTCAAACCAAAATACCAGAGCAGAAATTAAGACATGTAAAAGATATAAACCAGTTTTTGTTCTAATACTTCTCGTTGCAAAAAGTTACTGCGTTTTCTTTTCTTTACATACTTGTCTGTGTTGGTAACATGCTTTTAAATCCAAGAGCTAAACGTAACTGAAGGTCCGTTGCTCTTCAGTCTCACATTATTCCATCTAAAAGCTTGAGAAGATCAGCCATAGTTTTCTGGTTGTTCCTTTGACACAACACAGTGAAGCTAATGATACCACACTTAGCTGCTTTGAAATATGATCACTTAGATGGATAATATTATGGGGTCATAGTGGCTCCACGTTCTGTCAAATTCACCTCTCAGCCTAATGCTTTGGCTTGCTCCCCACTGTCTTTGGATTACTATTCCCTCGACACCATACACCAATTTAGGCTTCCCATTAATGACATCATTCCAGATTCCCAGCGATTCCCGGCTGTTGCTTGGTGTGCGTTTCAGCTGGCTTCAGCAGTACTAATTTTTTCACAATGTGAATAGTCAGACTCTGCAGGTCACACTGGAGTGAAAAGGGAAAAGGAGTCCCACTGATATCCCACACCTTGGTGTTTGTTTGATCAAAGGCTCTGCCTCAAGCATTTCAGGCAAACAAACAGTCAATCTGACTGAATCAACACAGTTGGAGGCATGAGATGGAGATATATAACATTTATAAACCAAATTCTCTTATACAGGAACTATTTAGAAAATGTAAATGTTTTAAAAACAAAAATCCATATTTTTTTTTCTACATATTTCAGAAAGTTAAACTGTGTATATTTTAGTCATTTGATTTTGTTTTTGGAAATGGATTACAAAAAAAATGTGGGATATACTTTTTTTCTGATATTTTTCTTTTTCTGCTAGTATCCATTAACCTTTAAAATGTTGACACAAAGAAAATGTAAATTAGCTTGGCAATGCAAAGCGTCATCATATGAGTTACACTTTGGTGTAATGAATAGGAAGTAGAGGTAGAAAGCTAGCACAGACCACAGCTCAGTAATGGACCAAAGCCTTAATTAATGTTTTGCAATTAGGCAGGTTGTACTTATTTTCTGCTAGTATGCAAAGCCCTGTGACTCCAATTGAGAAGCCTCCTGTTGATGTAGCCATTATCTAAAAGGTCACATCAACAATACACCCCAATCATAGATGGAGCACGGGGGCAGTGACTGTGCAATTCCCTCACTGTTGGTGCACACAGTTCAATGTGTCAAGTGTTAACCATGTTTTAACCAGACTTTAAGTTTAACTGACATTTTTTTTGTCTTTGTTTCCATTTTGTGGTTATGACCTGTAAAGTTTGAGTTTAATTTGGAAATCACCGCCTGAGAGTTTGGAGGAGGGGGAAAGAAGCACAGAAATTATGTTGCTTGAATTTGTTTCTATTGCTAGTGAGACTTGAGTTGTTGGTACTTGATGTTGGTGATATGTGTTTTTTTTGAAGTCCAAAGTCAATACCACCATCTATCAAAAAAGCTTGGACTACTTGATGCTTCTTTCTGCTGACAAAGCTCTATTTGGATGCTGATTTTACTCTTTATCAAAACTTGGCACCTGCTTACGCTGACAAAGGTAACAAATCCTGCTTTTTTTGATAATGTTATTGTGCATATTTAGCCAGCAAAGCCACCTAACCTTAACCCCAGAGAAATTAAAATTGACTGCTTCCTCAACTCAAGTAAAGTTAACCATCAAAGCATGAACTAAAAAAAGGATCAAACAATGAAAGTGAATAGAGCTTTATTGGAATAATCTTAAACTGATTTTGTTACCCAGTAATGTTGACCTGGAAACCCACTTAGAGTAGCAATACAGCCAAAACTACACTCAACTACATTTGAACCAGTTTGCTTCGTTTAGCTTTTATGATTAAGGTTTGGACAACATGCACTATTTCTATGTTCTGTTTAGAACTGCAGCAATGGTCCGTAATCAGTTAATCTATCAGTTCTTTAAATTAATTGACTAATTTCAAAGGAGATGCTCTTTGTAAATAAAGATCTCAATTTATATCGATGATTGCAGCTCAGCAAAAGCATTAATCAGCTATGAATGGAAATCGGCTATGCTGAAGCAGGAGACCTCTAAAATCTGCAGGACAGCAGCCCTCAAGGACCAACTTTGGGCATGCCAGGATTAACTGATTTCTAAAATTTATTGCTGCAGTTCTAAACAGAACATAGAAATAGTACATTTTGTCCGCACCTTTGTGTTAATCATGAAAGCTAAACAAACCTAGCTGATACAAATGTGTGTAGTTTAGTGAAAAGTTGTTCAGCCATGAATGAACCACACCTAACTGTGTAAAAGCTAAAGAGAAAAGGTTTACCCCCTCATGGCAGCTGTACACATAAGGTTGATTCAGCTTGTTGACTGCAAATTACATTTTAATTTATAGTTACCATTATTCTTAGATGGTGACAAATACTTTGTCATTTCCTATTGAAAAATATAAAAGCTGTTGCTGGTAAAAGTTCCCAAGGAATGTCCTTAAGATGTTGCCAATCTTTAATAATGCTAAAAGGGTTTGGTTTAACTGAAATTCTGTGCTGGGAATGGAGGGGAAAAGATGTAAAAGGTCAGAGATAAGACTATAATGCTAACAACGTACAAGTTATAGATATAAAAGGAAAGGGATTCTGGAGAAAAAAGGACAATGGACATTGTATGTCCTCAGGGCACAGGAAGTGAAGAGGTATTTCTTTTTTTATATGATTGTTTTTGTTATTACTTTCTTTTCCTCTGTTATCGACATATCTGACCCTTTCTTTTCTTTTTTTTTTATATTGTTCTCTGTTGCTACACCACAGTACATATAGAACTAGCTGAGATATGACCTTTTGTTTGAGCTTGGACAGAAAATTGTAATTTAGGCTAATTTGTATTAATTTCACTAAAATATAATCTTTTTGTTTTTGTTCATCTCTATAACGTTTTAGTATCATTTGGGCTTTAAATCAAACATCTATACTTACACATATTTAAATTTTAAATCATGGATGATTGTTTCTTTTTAGGTGTTTTTTTATGTTGAAGTACATTTTTGCAAAGTAAAACATTATTTATATAGCACCTTAAAAGATAATAAGGAAAGTGCTTTAACAAACAAAATAAATGCAATAAAACATTGTTTATAAAAAAGCAGATTTGAAAAGATGAGTTTTTAATTGTCCTTTTATAAAAAGCCACTGAATGAGAGCAAAGAAAATGAGTTCCAAAGTCTTAGGGCCACAGGGCTCTGACTCCTTTAGTTTTGCATTTTGGGACAATCAGTAGGTCTTGGTCACAGTAACTTGAGGCCCTGTTGGGATTTAAAAGTTTATTCATGTAAACTGATTTCCAAGCAACATTTGCCAAGTCTAAATCTTGAAAAGAACTTCATAATGAAAAGAAAAATAAAAACTCTTGTACTCTATAAACAGCATAAAAGGTCCATTTATATTATCATTGTAGAGCTTATATGACGGAAACTAAACAGGGACCAGATATGTGATCATCACACTTGCATAATATATTCCTATTTATTGACGTAAGGCTAAGTTTTCATTATTTTTTGTGTTTCATCTGTAAATACTTTATCATCCTTACTAAGCTGAGGAAACTAAAGTAAGATGATTTTAATGGTTACCCTGCTCTAGACCTCCCATGTTTTGAATAGACTGTCATGCTAGAATTGTTTAGTAACTTCCCACTACTTCCTTTGCCCATATGTTAGATTATATCTGATACTGTACTGCCAACACCTGCAGAAGACAGGATGGGGGAAATGATGCTGTAAAGGTTGCTGATGTATGACTAAGTCTTTTGTCTCCATTTCAGAAAGATAGTTGTCACCAAGTTGTCAGAAAGACATTTGGTGGGAAATAATTAGCAGTTAAAAGAAAGGAAACACTAACTAAAAAATTAAAGGATACAACTTTGTAAGTTTTGGTTGCTTCTAGCATCCAAAAACAAAAGAAACTGTAAACATAAGTGCTGCTTAAGGTGGGTATTTCTTAGGTTATCGTATCCTAAACAATGGTTCGCTTGTTTCGTCTCATTCGTTGAAGTAGATAAGTTTTATATTTTCTTTTTCAAACTTTTTAAAATAACAATTAGTCAATCTTTAGTGGACAAAACCTTTAGTAGATACAGCTATCATTAAATCAATACCACTAAAACTGACTTTGGTCAGTGTCAGGGAGCCTTTACTGTAATCATTTCTCTACTGAACAAATCACTTTGTTGGCTGGTCATAATAAATGACAGTTTTGTTTCAGATTTATTCTGCCTGTTGCCACATGTAGGCTTAAGCCACCATGGCTTACCTGCTCATACTAATCACTCTGTCCATCCTGAAACAAAAAAAGCTTCAAAAGGACTCAGAGACAGACTAAATAAAAATCATAGCATACATGGCATGTATCCAAGTAAAACAAACTCTCAGGTGAAAAGTTATTAAATAAAAAAAAGGGTGAATTAAAAAATGCTGTTTAACTAAATGTAACACAATTACCTTTAAGTTTATGCAAAACATGTTTTTGTAAACAGAACTGTAAAATAAGTTTACATGGAGTGAATTCTGTTCCATCATTGTTGCAAAGAACATGTTTTTTGAATGAAAATGAAAAAAAGAAGCAATCCAGAAATTTAACTCTGAAAAACCTTTTAATCCAAAAACATTTTGAACTCTGATGTTTTAACTTTGTGTTTTCTGCATTCATATCAAACTCGTTTTGAGTTTCATAAAGGTGTTCAGCACCCATCGAGTGCATTTTTTAATTTCACTGGGAATCCATCGATGGCTCCCTCTAGATGATCAGGCACTCTGAGAATTTAAATTGTTTTTAATGTGTGTGGTTAAAAACTGCAAGTTCCAGAATGTAAAATCAAATTTTCTCCACCAGCAAGTGTTGACATTTTATGTTAATGTCGGTATTATTTAAAAAACTGTTTTGCCACAGTACAGTAAGAAAATAATTTAGTGGAGCAATTCAAGCACTCTCACTTTTCTTTGTAAAAAACACAGCGGGTAAAGTAAGTATTGATGATGCCACCATTTTTCTCAGTAAATATATTTCTCAAGGGGCTATTAACACGACATTTTCACCAGATGTTTGTAACCATTTACACATACAAAGAAATCAAACCATAGACGTCAAGAAATTAACTAATGTGAAATGACACAGGGGAAACGTATTAAACACTCTTACTGAAATTTATTTCATACTTTGTACAAAAGCCTTTGTTGGCAATGATGGCTTGAAGACACCTCTTGTATTGACAAATGAGTTGCATGCAATGATCAGGTGTGATTTTGGTCTTTAAATCTTGAAGGTTTCGTGGACTTCTATGAACTGTGATCTTTAGTTCTTTCCATAGATTTCCTATTAGAGTCAAGATTGGCAGGGCCATTCAAGCAGCTTCTTTCTCTGAAACCAGTTGAGTTTCCTTGGCTGTGTGTTTGGGGTTTATAGTCTGCTGAAATCTCCACAGGTTTCATCTATATCATCCTGGTAGATGGCAGCAAGTTTTTATTTATTTTAAATGTGTCTGTACATTTTTCCATTCATCCTTCCTTCGATTATTTCAAGTTTACCAGCACAACATGAAAAGCAGCCCCATGCCATTTTCCTACCTCCAAACTTCACTGGTATGGTGTTTTTTGGGGTCATGTGCAGTGCCATTTGACCTCCAAGCATGTATATTAGGGCATCCAAAGAGTTTTGTTTTGGTCCCATCTGACCAGACTATATTCTCCCAGTATTTCATAGGTTTGTCTAAATGTTGTGCAGCAAACTCTTAAAGAGCTTTAACATGGTTTATCTTCCGCAATGGATTCTTGCATGGTGAGCGTGCATACAGGTCATGGCGGTTGAGTACATATTGTTTTCTTAAAATATTGTACCTGCTAATTCCAGGTTTTTCTGAAGCTCCCCACAAGTGGTCTTTGGCTTTTGGACAACTCTTCTGACAATTATTTTCACTTTTCTGTTAGAAATCTTGTGAGGAGCACCTGGTTGTGGTCAGTTTATGGTGAAATTATGTTCTTTTCACTTATGTACACTACTCAAAAAAATTAAAGGGACACTTTGTAATCAGAGTATAGCATCAAGTTAAACTTCTGGGATATTGATTTGGTCAGGTAAGTAGCAGAGGGGGTTGTTAAGCAGTTTCAGCTGCTTTGGGTTAATGAAATTAACAACAGGTGCACTAGAGTGGCAACAACGAGACGACCATCAAAATAGGAATGGTTTCACAGGTGAAGGCTGTACTGCCAGAGGAGCACTGCCAGAGCCCTACAAAATGACCTCCAGCAGGCCATTGGTGTGAAGGTCTCTGACCAATCAATCAAACAGATTTCGCGAGGGTTTCCTGAGGGCCCAACTTCCTCTAGAGGGCCCCGTGCTCACTGCCCGGCACCGTGGAGCTTGATTGGCATTTGCCACGGAACTCCGGAATTGACAAGTGCGCCACTGGCGCCTTGTGCTTTTGACCGATGAGAGCAGGTTCACCCTGAGCACATGTGACAGACGTAAAAGGGTCTGGAGAAGCCGTGGAGAGCGTTATTATGCCTGTAACATTGTTCAGCATGACCGGTTTGATGGTGGGTCAGTGATGGTCTGGGGAGGCATAGCCATGGAGGGACGCACAGACCAATGCAGGCTAGACAACGACACCCTGACTGGCATTAGGTATCGGGATGAAATCCTTGCACCCATTGTCAGACCACATGCTGGTGCAGTGTTCCTGGTTTACTCCTGGTGCACGACAATGCTCGGCCTCATGTGGCGAGAGGATGCAGGCAGTTCCTGCAGGATGAAGGAATTGATACCACTGATTGGCCCCCACGCTCGCCTGACCTAAATCCAATAGAACACCTCCAGGACATTATGTTTTCGATTCATCCAACGCCACCAGGTTGCACCTCAGACTGTCCAGGAGCTCAGTTATGCCCTGGTCCAGATCTGGGAGAAGATACCTCAGGACGCCATTCGTCGTCTCATTAGGAGCACGCCTCGACGTTGTCAGGCATGCATACATGCACATGGGGGCCATACAAATTACTGAATACCATTTTGAGTTGCTGCAATGAAATTTCAGTAAAATGGACTAGCCTGCCGCATCACTTTTTTCACTGTAATTTTTGGGGTGTCTTTGAATTAGGCCCTCTGTTCC
>JAUZNJ010026929.1:0-16649 GCA_034780135.1 Jordanella pulchra | reverse complement strand
ATCCATCCATCCATCCATCCATCCATCCATCCATCCATCCATCCATCCATCCATCCATCCATCCATCCATCCAAGCTAAATGCAGGTTCACATCCACCCTATAGATTACATGTTTGTTTTTAACATCAAAAAATATCTGAAGAGCAAGGGAAGACTGTGCTCTATAAGAATCCAACCCCGTAAAAGTAGAAAATACCAGGAACCATGAGTCATGAGTTGTTTTTTGCTGTCAATGGGAATTGTTCAGGGCCTGATCTTATAACAGAATGTTGTTATGCTTTATGTCATATGTTTTTTTGAAAAATTGTTTGATCGACTGGAATTAAATGTACTAAAATATTATGAAGATATAATTAGGTTATGTGAAGTTGGATCAAAACTGGACCTCTTCTTCTTAAGAAGTGTATAGAGATTATGTTGTTGTAAAGTTTCCCAGTAATTTTGACTGTTGTGGCAAGAGCAATCCTCTATGATGCAATCAGGTAGAACAGCAGATTATCTACAGCTGACAGGAAGCAGATAGTTAAACTCTTTAGGGAGACTAGGGGTACCCTGAGGCATGGAAAACGTGAAATATTGGGTTGTAGAATCCACAGTTTTAAATGCCATCAGCAATGCAATTAGTTAAACCTTCAGTGAATTATGGCGACGGTTTTTCCATCTATATTAAATACGTTTGAAAGGCAAGTGTATAGTGTCACACATAAATGTCCGCATCTATTATGGAAAGAAGAAGGTATGATGGAGGAAGATAATTTTCTGTGTGTGTCAATATTTAGAAAATGAAATAGTAGAGACCTATGGTTTATCAACAAAAGGTGGGTGACTTTGCAAATCAGGGCCTCTGGAGGCAAATGGCTCAGGAAACATGGTGGTTATTGGCAGTAACACAGTGAGCTGGGAGGCCTGTGACATAGAAGGAGCTTGAGTCATAGATCAGGCTTTATTCAGGCTTAAGTTGGAACGGGAGTCTTGGAAGATGCTCTACACATGGAGTAGGCTTAGGCTTTTCCCAGAGATTAGTTGGCTTGGGCTCCCGGCTGATGTAAGGAACCTTCATGTGCTTGGGACAGAAGTCAGAAAACACGACGAGCTTAGGTCAAAATTAGGACATGAGATGGGCCCAGACTGTGATCCAATGAACATGGAACCATGGTAGAGCCAAGGGTGCATGAACCCTTGGTGGACCCTGGGTACTTGTAGCCTAGGTGGAGCCTATATGCTTCCATTATGCTTAAAGTGATGGAGTTCTGGTTAGAGTTCAGGGACAAAAGGGAGCTCCAGATGGATTGCAACCTTGAAGACTTGAGTCATATCGTTATGCAGAACCCGAGTGACTAGGGTCAAGGCATCATGCAGACCTCGGGTGATTTGTTTTAAGGAGTCTAGCTGACCCCTAGTGACAGGAATCAAGGTGTCCAGCTAAACCGCGGTGACAGGAAATGAGATGTCCAGCTGACCCTTGGTGATAGGAAACAAGGTGCCTGACTCTACGTGACAGGAACAGGGCAACCAGCTGACCCTCGGTAACAGGATTAGAAGCAGTGAGAGTCTCCAGAATCACACAGCCAAGAGTAGAAGCTGAGGTATTTTTGAGAAACACCATGATAGGAGCAGAGACTGTGGCATCCTCGTGATTCACAGCAGGAGGAGAAAAAGCCACAGTGCCTTCCTGGCATCCAGCAGTGGAAGCAAAAGCTGCTGCATTCTAATGACATCCAGCTACAAGGGCACTAGCTACAGTGACTTCCTGGGACAGAGAGTTGAGAGCAAAAGCTGGAGAACCTCCTGGTGCCCAGCCATGTGAGACTGACACTGCAGTGTCCTGATGCCTCTGTTTGCAAAGCTGTAAGAACAGAATTTCCAGCGTCTTCCTCATGCCAGGTGCAATACAGAGACCTCCTTGCATCCAACGGTGGAGTAAGACACTGCAGCACAGCTGTAGTGGCATGATTAAGAAGGTAAAGCTGATGGGTCGCATTAGAAGGTGCTTAAACCTGGACCATAGTCCAATTCTATGGTCTTTATTATTTTCTCCAACAATGACAAATAGTACTGAAATTACATCTCACTAAACCTCTCTAAACTCTAAATACTCTGATTATTGTTGCCTTGTCAATATGTGGTACTTTTTGTTTGTTTTTTTTTTGTTCGAGTAAATGCCTAAAGGCCTTTGACATGAATTTATTGATCTATCTAATAAAAAAATAAATCTTTGTTTTAATATTATGTTTATGTGATGGCTTTAATGTCAAGTAAATTTATTTTTGATAAAACTCGTAGTACACTCAATTTGAATTTATTTTTTCATTCTCCAATGAATAATGACTAAGTACTGTTCTCATTTCAAATGATTTGTCTGCAATTCCTTTATGAAAGAAGAAAGAGTAAGATTAAATATTTATTGCAAATGTGTTTATTGCCTTTGATTGCAGTAGAACATTCTCAGTTTTGAATGATGATTTATTTTTTTTATTGTGGGACCTTGTTTTGGTTATTTATTTTAGCTCGACCATTCGCCTCCTTCAGCTCATCCAATATGGTGAGTTATCCAATCACTGCAGCACGACCTCTTAAACTTTTCCCATATTGCCTTTACCCGATATCCTAGATTGGACTTGCACACTCCTACTTACTGGATAATTGAATTATGGACCATTATTTGTTTGTACTTCCACCACTTCAATTCTCTACTGACCAGCACAAGGCACAACCCCATCAATCAATTTATTTAACAAAATAAGCTGTCATTCTCCCTATGCCTAACCAAAAAGCTAGGAATGCCATGTTTGTGGGACAGTTTTCTTGTTCATTATGGTACCCCTGAGAAGCTGCATGGTGACTATAGTCCAGAGTGAACTAGTCTGGGGCCTGAACTATCAAAGAACTTTGTAAAATGACTGGCATCCACAACATAGGAACCACTCCATACGACCAAAGAGGCCAGTTAAAAAGTTAAAAATGTTGAACTGAAAATTATTAGACATGCTGGGAACACTAAATTAGAAAACAAAATCCCAGGCATTTTTAAACCTCTAGTGCCTGCTTACAACTACAGAAAGAATGGTGTTACAGGATTCCCGCCACATGAGCTAATGTTTGACCATCAACCAGTGGATTTAGCCTTCAGACTGCCATTAAATGATGACAGATATACCTCCAACTCACAATACATACAGAGGCTACAATCGTGCCTTGAGAAGAATTACAAACTGATCATTGAGAGATCAGCCAAAGTGATGCAATGTAACAGGACCGAGATCAACTCACGCTATTGCCTCAGAGATGACAATTGGAGACAGAGTTTTTATAAGGAATGTGCGATGCAGAGAAAAAGCTTCCAGATAAGTGGGAGTCTTCTTTGTATATTGTAGTTTAAAAAGCTAGCAGTCTTCCTCTGGTCACAGTCAGAGTAAAGAGGCCAATATAAGCCACTACGAACCCTGTATTGACAGCTTTTACCGTCATGCTGGTACTCATCTTCTCATTAAAAAATATTTCTCAAGCAGTAAAATAGATTTCCTGTGTTTTCTTCTTTGTGGATTCCTTTCCTGTTCTTCCAGAAATGTCCCCATCTGGTTACATTTCGAATGACATTCCGATGTCCATGCTGTTGATCCAAACAAATTTATTGTGTGATATAGCTGTGTACGGACGTAATAATACAGAAAGAGGTAAACCAAAAGTCACAATGCCGGTAATGTGCCACCAAAAGGAAAACCCTACAAATACAGACACCAATAGCTGAGGCTGAGGAAACAAAGCCAAAGACTCTGCTAGTCAAAAACTCTTTGGATTCTCTGCACCTCACTATGTGATCTAAAAATTAGCATTAGTTTATATAGATGTTTAGTTTCAATTCTGTCTTGATCAGAGAGAGTTATTAATTAATTTCAATTTCTCCGTTCTAATCTTGTTTTTAAGATTAAGATCACTTGTTGCATCCTTATTCCACCCAGGCTTTTGAATGAGATGTTAGAACAATCCTTTATTAAAGACTATATTCTGTCATTGTCCAGGATGTGGCAGAAAAGATTAAGATGGAGAAAAAATCTCTTCAACAAAATATACAACACGTTTAAAGATATTATACATTACATTAGAAAACAATTATAGAAATTCTCTTTTACTAAACGTAACATTTTTAACAGAAATGCCACTGAAAAGGCCTCTATGGGTTGTGACACACACACACACACACACACACACAACTGATATTTATATCACACACTGATATAAAATGGTCTTCACATTGTAAGAAGTACCAACTCAAACACACAGATATACGTTCTTGTCCTGTTGCTGTCTATGTAGTCAAGACCATGACTTACATTCATTTTTTTGTCATTTTCAACCCTTTCCATGCCCCATCCCTGACAATAATGCTAAACCTAACTATTACCAGTGCATACCTCATCATAATCCTAAACTAGTTCAATTCAACTCAGTTCAGTTATACTTTATTGATCGCCGAGGGAAAATTTACATCCACACTTTAGTCCTATACCAAGCATTAGCAGAATAGCTTGTAAGGACCAGGAAAATGTCCTTACTTCTCAACAACTGGTCCTCAATTTGATGGTGAAATCTAAATAAATGAAGCATAGACGGGAGCACAAAAACTAACACACATTTCTCATGGGGATCAGTTGAGTGACAAATACCTATAAGTGAGCACAATTTAGCATACTCTTGGGAAATCAGCCTTACACTTTCCCCACAAGGTTACAAAAACACTATCAGCTGCAGATTTACAATTTGAAAATAACATAAATATGTAAACACACACTAACGATGATTTATCAATAATGCTTTTAAAGATCATGCTGCAGATCGACGTCACCATGGCAGCTGCATTCTTAGCTTCCATGCCATCCTTTATGTTGATTCACAGTTGGCTCAGCCTCTGAGGTGCAGTAAGACTTAGTGTCCACCATGTGGCAGGAACGTATTTCCTAATATTCTAAAGACAGTTGAAATTTTTGACATGGGTGATACATGCAGACACAAACACAGAAAACCAGACATGCATGTGACAATATCCCATAACATGTTGTTATTGTGTTTTCTATGAAGTTTAAACTATAAACATTTCATGTTGTTTTGCTAAGTTTTCACCATAGCTGAAAGTCGTTGCCATTCACTGGTATCGTTTATCTAACCCTAGAAGTAGTCATACATGAGAGTTTTCTCCTCAAGCTTTCTCTCATATCCTAATTTTCAGCCCTGCTCCCTCTATCTGACTCATTCCTCATTTCTCGGCACCTTTAACACACACACAGACACACACACTCTTCAAAGCTTCTCTCAGTTAAGATGGAACAGGCTCCTTTGATCTCTCCCTGTCGACTCTGATTAATGTGTGGATTTACAGTGCAGACCTACAGGGACCTGGCAACCCTGACACCTCTGCACTTCAATGGAATTTGTTTTTTTTTTTGTTTTGTTTTGCAAATAAGTGCAGCCCTTTATTTTATTCACCACCCCAGTCATGATGATTTAAGTGTAGCCACTCAGAAAATGAACCAGTTGTTTATATTCACTCAAATTATAGTGTCCTCTTTGTTAGAAAACCTTATCATACCAATACAATCAAAAAGACCTCACAGAGATTTTTGCTATATTAAACCATTTTGCTAAATTGAAATGTGTTAATCTTATATTGGTAGGCTGTTGTTTAGAAGAAGATAGCTAAGATTACTACTGCACATTAAAATAGATTCCATTGTGCTTCATACTGGAATATGGTGGGAGGATTGCTGATGAGAGCGAAGCAAATATAGGAAAACTCCAGAACAAAGAATCAAAGGATGTGTTTGCAAAGTGCACATTGTGCACTGTGCTTTGTGAATTGCCTACTGCATCCCTTATCAGGAGCCACACCAAAATAAGTAAAGAACTACCTAGACTTTTTCTTTCCCTCTATGTGTTTTTCCTCCAGATTTTTCTCCTTCATGTATCCCCTCTCTCAATATCTTTCTCAGTCTCCATTTTTTCTTGAGTCACTGCAGTGCAATGCAGATTCTTCACAGGGTGGAGGTATGGTAGAGATAGACAGGGTCCCATGAATAATTGTTGAAGATATTTTTACTCTGACCCACTTAAGGGTCCCTTTTTCCCTCTTCAAAAGTGTTGTAGCTGCTATGCAGTGAGTCAACATGTACTGTTTAAAGACTTTGCATGTTGCAAAACATGACCAAGTTGTGTTTATCTCAAATTGCAAAGGCATGTTCAAAGCACTTGTTTTCCATAAACTCGCCTTACAACAGAGGTGTGTTGAACATTCAATCCTAGTTATCTCTCAGTTCTGTTGAACGGATTCCATCCCTCTATTGTCTGTATCAGTTTGTCCCCATGAAGTCTTAGAAGGAATCGTGTCTATGTTCAGTAGTCAGTGGGTGAAGGGAAAACCAAAGATAATTTAGAACATGCGCAGAAACCATGCACATACACAACTTTAATGGTCAATTTAAAGTCATGTTTTTGGACTTTGAGAGTAAACCAGAGCTCCTTTCAAATTTCATTCCACAAGATGCTAGACTTGGAGTCAGACCCATTACTTTTGAGAGTTGACAGTGGTAATTGTGTGGGACTTTGATTAAGTTTGATCATGTAGAAAGTTAAGTACCTTCACCAGCCTTTATAAAGGCTTATTTTGAATGAAGAGATGCATCATTTGTGCAAATCCAGATGAAATCCATTTTGTAAAAGTAGAAAAATATTTATTTTCACAAAATGAAGTTATGTGAGTATGATCCCTATATAGAATACCATTGGTTTAGAGCATAGTAGAACTTTAAACTCACGAGAACATGTCCATCCACCCAAACCCCATGACTTAGCAGAGGTGAATTCATAAAACAAGTAGTCAACAGCTCCATTATAACTTGGGATAAGCTGCAGAGATCCACAGATTAGGTGGGTAAAACTGTCAACAGAAGAACCGCTACTTCTTAAATATGATCTCTAGAGATAAAATAGTCTTTACTAAAAGAAAACCAGCCCTGCTTAGATTTTGTGATATAGCCATGCGGAGAAGGAGAACGGCATTTCAAATCACTAAGGGGATTCTTCAGTACTTTAAGAAAGACAATCTTATGACTCTTTTATTGATTCTGTTATTTTTTAGAACATTAATAATTTAAAAGTTAACACGTGTCCTAAAATGCCATTATCATTGTATTACCATTACCAATTTGACCTAATATGTATGTAATCCTAATTGACAAGAAAAATGTTTTCATCATTCTTCTTCTATCTACCTCTATTCTCAGTCATAGAAACTGCATCTGGTCTGTTCTTGATTGGCTATGACACCATACTGGGAAGAAATATTAGCTGGGCTGCTGTCATCATTGCCGTTGATCACAGATGAAAGAGTTGTGCCTGGTTTTCAGTGTTTAGTCCTGTTTCTCTCTTAGACAGATATGGGCTTAGCTTTTACCGTAACTAACTGTAGGTGTTCTCTTTAATCCCTTTGACTAGAAAACTGGCTCAGAGCTCATCTGCTTAACTGTTTAATTCCTAGTCAGAATCATTGTGGAGCTAATTTACCGTTACCTTTTCCAATATAGAAATATGGATCAATGCTTCTATGTCCCTCTTGCACATCTGTTTCTTTTCCTTGAATCCCCAGTCTGAGTTACTAACCTGAGCCCAGTTCTAGTGAAGGTTTCTTCCTGTTAAAATGTAAGTTTTTTCCTTTCCACTGTCAATGCATTCGACATACACATGAATGATGGTTGTCAAATTGAGATTACAGCGTGAAGGAAAATAGCTACCCAAAAGAAAAGTTACAGAAATATAGCAAACAGCTGAAGATCTCCATTATACAACCTAAAACATTTAATTGTAATGACATTTGCATGTGTCACACAGAAAACGTGTATTTTGTTGAACTTCATGAGGTGGGCTGTGCCTATACGTCCTGTCATGTGAAGGATTGTGAGCAACCATATAGCTCATGTGAACCCAGATTGATAAAAAGACAAGCAACAAAGCAATTTCCCACAATACTGTTTTATGTCAGGCTTTGAAATACTTGGGAAAATGCTATGAATGCCATACTGACCTGAAACATCCTTACCGGTTTAAATGTCAGTGCTCCTGTTGTCTACTCTTCTCTTTTTTATCACTTTAAAAAATAAGAGCTTTACCATTCTTCTTATTGTCTTAATCTCCAAAGTACACCCCCACCAACCCGCACTTTTTCCTATATTTCCCAAAGTGAAAAGTCACTCAGAGATTTTCCTCCAGGGATTTTTGTGCACAGGAAGTCCATATTTAATGAAGTGACTCTCATGTTAAAATGCTTTTAAGTGCTCCTTTGCAGGGCTTCGGGCTGGAGAGGAGTCTAGGAGGAGGGGGGACTGAAGCTTTTATTTATTTATTGGGTGGTTCAGTGCCTCTTTCCAGTCTGGCTATGTGAAGGGAGAGGATTAGAAATCATTTTCCAGACCCCCACCCCCCCAACCAACATACAGCTACGATTAAACCTAACTTAATCTCAATTGACTGTTTTTGGACAATGCCTCATATTTCTGGGAGATGTACGATACCACACACTGTCCCCACAAGACAGGAAAACCAGTCTTCATATTTACACCCACACACAAACACACTCTTCCTCCTTCAGGAACCATGTTCTCCTCCTTGGGGGACACCCAGTGTCAGCCCACATCAACATCTATCAGCTTGTATGGTGCACTGGAGGGGGATGAGCCTCTGTCCCACTAAGTCACTTAAATAGAAACACAAATGAATGTAACCTCATGCAAATTCCTCCAGCATCCACAGATGACTCAGTCGGTGTGCACATCTGTGCACGACTAAACACGGTGGCAGTTGTTCTTGAACCATTATTGTTATGAGTCCCAGACTGTTTGTCACCTTGCTGCCACTTTTGCCTTGAGCAATCAGACCTGGTTATGTCTATGTGGAATTTGGAACTGTATCTATAGACTGCTCCAAACACTTTACCTAAACAAGCATAACCTTCCAGTTTTTTGAGCTCTAGATGTGTTTAATAAGTCTGAAGGAGATCATTACTCGCAGTCTTAGGTTGAAGAAATTGGAGTAAAAAAAGTTTATTAGAATGAGCTTGGAAGCATTGCTTTCTGTTGGTTTGTCTCTGTAAAGTTTCAGGCTGTATGCTCCCTTGATATCTCTTTTACTTGAAAATGGGACTTACAAATGGGAAGCTGGAACCAAACTAGATGAGAGAGGCATATCATTTGTGGAGGGTGTCTCTGTAAGAACTCCTAGACTCATCACATAACAACCATACTCTCACTCTGGTGTCATTCTTGTGCACGGTAGCAATTTGCAGACTCCAGTTGTCAAATTCTCTGATCCCAAAAAAGTTTTTGTTATTATTTTTGTCAGGTTATTGAGAGATCAGATCTAATATGTGAAAGATATGTGCTTGAGGTTGATTAAGCTGTGAAACTGACTTGGTGTATCGATCATGTAAACAACTGTAGTCAGGCAGACAGATGTAGATGGTTTCTAATTCCTCATGTTGACCTACTTTTAGGCTCATGAAAAAGAGATGATTCCCCATGCCAGAGCACACATCCTACACACACACACATGCGCGCGCACACCCACACACACCAACATGCACACACATACACATGCTTACACCGAAGATATTGCTACGCACTTTTTATTGCTACGCACAAGTTTCTAAGATTGTTTGCCTTTTTCCTTTTTTGACCTGAAAACATCCAGGAACCAAATCTCCCACTTTTCCAATTTTTCCTTTTGTCTCACTCATCTTGGGATCAACACCAAACTGAAATCAATATGCAAATTCATTTCATCCTCCAGCTCAACTCTCTCAATCTTTTAATTGGATTCTTCCATAAAAAGCTATAGCTGGTAATCCTGTTCAGAAACACTTTTTGTTATATTGAGTGAAATGGTCCTTCCATTCTGAGAGTCATCAGTATCTTATGTATTCAGAAAAAGGAAAATCAGACGTCTGTGAGAGCCGCTAGCCTTAATATAGATGCCCAGTGGCATCTATATTAAGTATAAGTCGATATTAGTGGGTTTTCACTTTGCTGAAATTATTACCACTTAATAATTTTGTTTATTTATACAGTGCCGATTTACAACATTTCTCAATTCAATCAGATCATACGGTCACATAGGTTCAAAGATTCTATCAAGGAAAGGAAAACCAGCTGATTGTATCAAATCGTTCTCTTGCACACTTCTAACTGAGCTTGCAGTGATTATATTCGCTAGCATTTTGTTGTTGATTCTTCAGCAATCCCTTACACCTAGCATGCATGCAGTGACAGTGTAGAGGGCAAACTTCCTTTCAACACGAAGAAACCTCCAGCACAACCAGGCTCGGTGTGAGTGGCTGACTCGGGGTTCAAAGAGAGAGAAGCATACTGTATATACATAGGGTGGATCTGTCTAGGAAAGAAACAGTCGAACAGATGAGCTGAAACCAAGTTTCCATGTCAAGGGATAAAGAGAGCACATGTAGTTAGTCACAGTAAAAGCTGAGCCCATGGCTGTGTCTAAGAGAGAGACACATATACACTGAAAAATAGGGCCAACACTGTAAACGAAGGTGTTGAGGGCAGCAGCCCAGCTGGTATTTTTTTCCCGGATTTAGTCACAGCCAATCAGGATCAGACTAGAGGAAGCTATTATGTTAAGAAAAAGCAGAGAGAGCATAAAGTTATGTATTGAAATAAGAACTACTACAGAATGGTAGATAGAGATAGAATGAAGCAGAATGACAAAAAGTGATCCCTATGTCCTCCAACAGCCTAAACTTATAGCAGTATAAATATGAAAATAGCTCACAATGACCTAACAACTTAAAAGAGGTAAGAGAAAGGTAGAGCCAAGGAGTAATGTCTGTCCAAACTGAGTTCTCCCCTGCCAGATCAGAATGCTCACTCTACCTCCTTCTACTTCTCTACTTAACAAGAAACTAAGCAAACACCACATTTTTAAGCTTAGCTTTAAAAGTAGACAGGTCGCTGCCTCACTGAGTAAACAATCGTCAGCTTTGGTAAATAACTTCCCACTCCAAGCTTTAGATTTAAAGAAAAGACCGCTAGCAGAATCTGGTTTCCCCAACCAGAAAAACATGCTGGTCCGGTCAGCCATTAGTGGCGTCGCGCATAGCTGCAGCAGCTCAAGCTAACCCTAAATCCAATCACTGCATTTCGTTGCTTGTACTTGTGACAGTGCAATGACAATAAAGTTGAATTCTATTCTATTCTAATCCACTTTGTGGTACTGAAGTTGTTTAAGGACTTCTATGGTTCACAGTTGGTCTTGGTCACATGTGCTTAGCCTCTGGGACCAACTAATCTGGATTACTGCTAACTAGGGACACCTAGAGAGTTCATGTTTGTACGGCATGAGATTCTGCCGCTCTTTGCAAACTTTTAACATAAGCTCATTTTAACGATAATTAAATATACCTTTGAGGCCCAAAACAAATATAGGGAAGACTTTATAATTGCAGTTCTCTGCAGCAAGTGTTTTTTCTGAATTATTTTGTTTATTTCTCTTCCAACTAGCTGTTCAATTTAAAACAGTCATTAGAGGTTTTGTATTTATGAGAACCATGTCCTAATGTGGCAGGTTAAAATGCAATGGCAGCTCTTCATCCCTCAAAAAGGGGGATGGAGTAACAAGAGAGACAAAAAATTAATGTGTGAAGGTTGCCAATAAGATAGACAGGCTGGGAGAAAGCACCAGATGCTGTGTGGGAGGGTTATCTAGTTGATATCACACTTTTCCCCACTCTTTCGCTTCCTTATCCTGCCTCTTTTTTCCTTTAAGGAATGCCTAGGACCATTTACAAACACTATATCTGCCCTGTCACTTTTGTATCATTGCGTGACACAACAACCACACTTTTCAATACACCATTCTGCCCACCTTGGGCTTTCTGTTGTGAGACATCACACTGCCTATAGATTTAAGATAATCATTAATTATTTTTCTATATTTAAGCATCAAGCTATTTAAAATGTGTAATAAACCGTACCTGCGTAATTATTGTGGGAGTGGCCTTTCTTCACCTCTTGTTTCTCCACAGGCAGGTAGCAACTGTTCCACATGGTAAACCAGAAAAGCCCCAGAAAATGAGTCTCATTAATTAGCTTCTCATTTGTAAATGCAAATGAGCTTAATTAAAAAATAGACTCTCCTTTTCTAAGCTTCAAAGAGAGAGAGTGAGTCTTCATCAAGAGGTTTGTTCAGCTGTGGCACTAATGAGACATATTTGGCCTAACAAGGGAGCGATGCCCTAATTTGTTTATGCTAATGATATGAATCAGTGCTTGTCCTTTTGGTGTATCTGGGAACAGATCAGTCCCACAGACTCCTGTGAGTACTGTACCTTCAGGGTTTTTATACAATGTTGGCAAGGTGATGCCATGCCTGAGCTGTATTGTTTCGGTAAGCTAATTGGCTTAATTAGCTTAATAGAGATCGCTGAGGCGATGACTCGGTGTATGAGGCTTTGCACATTTCCAAAGATATTTCTATTTCAATTTTACACATTGAAATTTAGGATTAAAGGTTAATGCACACACCCGTTTTCTGCTTTAAATATACTTTAACATCAAACAAAGACAACCAAGATGAATGGTCTAACCTAGTCCATTTCATTCTTTACAAAAATGAATATGGTGAAAGAACAATAGTTGTTTTTAATTCTGTCATAAATCTGTGCACCAGTGCCGGTATAATCAACTCTATCACCTGCACCTGGCTCCTCTGCTCCTCATCAACACTCATCAGATCCACCTGCTTTCCTGCCTTTATAAGCCTTCCTCAAACCAGAATCGGGTGCCGGATTATTATGACTTCCGGTGAGTTTTATCCAGCGTTCCTTTCTGCCTGCCTGTCTAATTATGACCCAAATTTCCTCCTGAGGATTTTCTCTGAGCCTGAACCCCTGTCGGACCTCTGTTAGGTTTTTCGGATTCTGACCTGTTTCGGTGAGCTGTCTTTGAATTCAAAGACAATTAAACAAATGCACTTTAAAAGTGAGTGTAGTTAAGTGATATGTCAGCACATTTATAGTGCATGCTGCTTTTTCTTTTTTTTTTTTTACAAATCAAATATGTACAAAATGAACACAGCTACTTTAAATTACTGGCCAATCTATGCTCATTTAGGTGCACCAATCAATGAAGGCGACCTGAACAATATTTTTCTTTTCTTATCTTTCCGATTCCTTTTCCTACTCTTCACAAGAAAATTGCTACTGAAGAACTTGTAACTGCTGCAGGTATGGTGGGGAAGTGTAGTGTTCCTCCTTCAGTTTCAGCTTAATATTGGGATGCATAGACCACAAGGTAACATCATTTTCAGAGAAGCTTGACCTTGGAATGATAAGTGTTTTGGCTTTCCTAAATTTAAAAACATCAAAGAACCTGGGCTGTCATTTGTTTGCTGCCACTGGACAAAAAATAACAGAACACGGTTATACAATGCAAATCAAGGGTTAATTTTATAAGAAAATAAACAAAATAATATGCAGAGCAAAGGATGTCCTCTGATTAGCTGACCTTTGTCATTTTTGTTGTCAGCAGAAATATGCATAAATGTCTAGACATTTAAAGTTATGTATTAGGAAGGGAATACATTTTTTCAAGAATAACTTAGAATGAAAACACTAAATGAACTAGGCATGCCATGCTGCTGTATAGGTAACAGACTACATATAAACCAAGTTTGTTCCTGTTTTACAAAAGAAGTTTAAAAAATGGCCTGAAAAGGTATTAATGGTCCTAAACCTTTTTAGTTTTCCACGTTAACAAAAATCTATACGTATTTTATTGGAAAGTTTTGACAAACTGGTTTTCGTAAGGATTTCTCCTTTGTTTACTACCATCCATCATCCTATCTACCAAGCTTCTTTGTTGCTGTTAAAAAAAAACAGCATCCTTACAGATTAATAGTGCCAAATAAGGTGTCACTTTAGTAAGTCTTGTTAGGTTGATGTGCACCAAGTGTTGGAGGTTTGCTTTTAGCAATATTTGTCTTCCTGTATTTTTTTCCCAAATATCACACATGTAGAGTTAATAATTAATAACAGATTACCTCAGCTGAACGTGGACCTTTGTCTGCTCCAGTAATTAATGGCCCTTTTGCCTAATCTTTAGTGTTACATAAAACATTCCAGGGGCATCTGCATTACTATTTAGTAAGTTTGAGACTTCTAAAGAAAATTGGTAGTACTTGATTTTATTAAGTAATATTAGAAAAATGGGTCTGAATTTAAAATGCAAACCAGTTTTTCAATGTTTTTAGTAAAATTGTGAACCTTCATTTTCTTACTACTTAACAATTATATGCTGGTTGAGCTTCATATATATCAAAATAAGATGTATATGAGATACTAACATATGATATTTTAATATACAAAAATGTGGAGCAAAAAATAACAGCATGAAGACTTACAAGATGCTTTAAGTCCAACTTCTCTAGAAAGTTAAATCAGATGTTCTGAGTGTGATGACCCTCATATCTTTAATTTATTGTTATCATTTGTTTTAGATATGTGAGTTCATTTCTACTATGCTTGTCTGTGTGCTGTGGGAGGGAGGTTTTCTCTGTTGTTTTTGTATACTGTTGACAGAGTGTGAGGCAGAGTGAGAAGACACTACAGCTTTGTGATTTTTATCAATTCCATTTACACATGCACATAGATTAATTATTCCGGAAAACAGAAAGTAAATAGAAGAAAAGAAATTAAAAAAAGAACATAATTATGTTTATTAACTGAACTGGCTGCCTCCAACCATACGGTGAAAACAAGATCTTTTTTTTTCCCTCAACATATTATCACTTGTTGAATTATTAATGGCTGGAGCACATTTCACCCAAAAATGAACTGAGAATGGAGTGCAAAGCTTGATTTGTCTGACTGCTGTACAACAAGTTGAATAATCACATGTAATGCAAGATGTAAGGATTATAGTAAAAGACTTAGAAGCAACCAGCCTGTATTTCAAGAGGAAACATCTGGTATTATTCATTCAATGTACACCACTATCAAATGAATAAAGGGAACTGTTGGTTTAGAATAAAGCTCATATTTAACTAAACATTAACAACGTTTCAACCTATTTCTTTAAATAGGGATCTCAGATGTGGCATTAAATTGGTATCAGTGATCTTTACACCATTTAAATGTATAACTTGTTAATTATTTTGCAGCAAAATAAAAGTCTTATCAAAATAAACAATTTACTTATTATTTTTTAAGCTTAAGTAGATAATCAGAACAGGAAAACCCTGCATGGTTCAATGTGTTTTGACAGTGACAAAACATTATGACTTAAACTTTTAGAGGCCGAACGGGACCTTGAGTTATTGCCCTCATCAATTAATCTCCATTCAGTGACACACTGCTTTAGTTAGCCAACCATTCAGCCTCCTCAGACTGCCATAATTGTCCCCGTTAATTGCTTTTCAACTCTCTCTGATTACAAGGTCGGATATGAATGGCTGGTGTATATGGCTAAAAGTTGAGCCCCTCACCCATTTCATCTGCTCTTCCTCTTTTTTATCCATCTCTGTGTGTCCTCCACTCTATTTCTCCACAAATGAAGATATCAACCCTGCCAAAAGTCTGACTTTCATGAACCTATTGGTCTTGGTGACATGCCTGTGCAGTGTGTGTAATTTTTTTTGTAAATGGTTGAATGACGGAAAATAGTGTAAAGCACTTTCGAGTTTGGATTTGAAAAGGTGCTACACAAGTACAGACCATTTAACATTTACAGTATAATTACGTACATTACATTACAGAAATATGCACTGGCGTACATTATTATTGGTAGCCCTTTTAAAGATGCATACAAAACAGTTTTTCAGATACTTTGCTCACCTTTTACATTATTCTCCACATTGAGGAGGATAGAATCAGCCTGGATCCTAACCAAAAGTTGTTTGTTTGTTTATAGTTGGAGTGGTTCAGGTTGTCATGAGCTATCTATAGTTATTCTGCTATAGGCTTAGACTTCTGGAGGACATGGGGACCACTTTTCATCATTCTGCTTCATCCTACCTATAATCTCTCATTTTGCAGTATTTTTTAGCCCAACCTCCAACTTTATGCTCTCTTTGCTTTTTCTCCTCATTGTAGCTCCATCTGGTCTGTTCCTGTTTGGCTGTTGCACCATCCTGAGGAGAAATATCAGCTGATGCTGTCACCAACACATTTGATTTTAGATGTTGCAGCTTGGCCTGTTTTTCAGTGTAGTCCTGTTTATCTTGTTAGTTGTGACTAAATGTATGTGCTCTCTGCCAACCTGTGACATGGGAGCTGGCTCAGAGCTCATATGCCTGGCTGTGTTTTTCCTGGACTAGGCTGCCTGTAGAGCTGGATGACAGCTACCTTTTATATCACTGCTTCTTTCTGTATGTCTACTTCTGTCTCCTTGAACCCCAGTCGGTCTCTGCAGATGGAGGCTCACTATGAACCTGGTTCTGCTGGAGGTTTCTTCTTGTTAAAAGAGTTTTCCTCTCCACTGTTGCTACATACAGTTGTGGTCAAAAGTTCTTATACACTTGTAAAAAACATAATGTTATGGCTGTCTTGAGTTTCCAATAAGTTCTACAAGTCTTATTTTTCTGTGATAGAGTGA
>JAUZNJ010026908.1:0-16650 GCA_034780135.1 Jordanella pulchra | reverse complement strand
GCCTCATTACCTATATGTTAATCAATAGAAATTGTCATTTGTCTCAAATGCCTTATGAAATATTTTGATAATTCTTACATTTTTTTGAAACGTATTCATGGATGTGTTTTAAGCTTTTGAATTTTTACTCCAGTTTCTCAGTAACTAAGTCTTGTGCAGCATGTGAACTTTAGACAATGGTGGTTAAAGACACAATTTCTCAGTCAAAAAAAAAATAAATCTGTAAAACAGTGCTCATCCCATCTTTGCACCAAAGTTTTATTTAGACATGCATGCCAACGGTTTTGTACTAATGCCACTATAATTTTCCAAATCAAATCTCATGTTCACTTAATTTTTTTCAGATTGATTTTTCTCTTTAACAACATTATTGTTGGTCTAGAAAACGTTTGAAAAAGATCCCAAAAAAACTCCTGAATATTCGAACACAGAAAGCTTAATACGCTCTTTTCCTCTGAACATTTAATGACCAGTTAAACCACTGAGGCTTAACTTCATGTTTAGTACTATTTTAAACAATTGCAGGTTAAAAACTATGTTTTAAGTGTGGAATATTTATTCCAATACTTAACAAGGTCAGACATAAAAGGTAATAGGTCAATAGATTTGTTTAAACTTGTAATAGGCTGCAGCAAGTGTACATTTTTGTGTGAAGGCAAGGGCAGCCAGAGACAGATTAAAAATACAAACACGGAGGCATCATATTATCAGAAGGAGGGAAGTGTGTGTGGCCTACTCTAATCAAATGCAAAACAGATATTAGAATGGAAAGCAGGTAGAAAACAGGCCTAGAAAGAGATCAATGTCATTTTTAAGTGTCTTCTCTACAGGGAGGTTTCTGTATTTACTTTGCGTTCATGCAAAATAATTACAAATGCAATGCAGACATCTATGCAAAAATCTAAAAAAAAAATAGAAAGTGAAAACTTACCAATTCTATTCTTGGACTTAAAGCCTTCTTCCATGTTAGAACTGTTCGAGGAAAAAGAGACCTCAAGGATTGTCAAGAATATGAAGCATTAACAGAACTCTTCATTGGTGAAACAACTCCTCTTATGTTTGATACAAAACATGAGTCTTTCAATAAAACTTACTTAAAACAACTAAGGTGCAGAGGAAAAAAGGGGCAAACCACCAACGGACAATGAAGATCTATGTATTGCACTGGATTGCTTATTAGAATGCATTACATCTCCTCACACTGTGAAATTTATGTTTATATTGAGTGAATGCACTTTGTTGGTGCTGTGAAGATGAACATCTCTTGAGGCTAATTAAGTTATTTAAGTGCCTTGCTTTACTGGCTCATAGTTGCCCACACACATTCCAACATTTCTTCCTCTTCATAAACTAAACACATTACTAACAGTCAATACAAGTATTCAGTGATGTGCATATTCTATAAGGAACAGGGATTTATCAGTCTCTTCATTGAGACTATTTGCTTTATACAGACAGGTTTGAAATTACTTTATGTGACTGAGAGAGTAGTAAAGCAATAAACTGCACTTGGGTTTGTTGGTGTAGGCATTAAAAAGCTGATTAACCATGTAAATTCCCTGTACTCATAAAGCACTTTTTCAAGTCAAAGAAAACTCCATTAAATTTGAGAAAGTTTTCACTCCTATACCTCCAAGAACAAAATTACATCATTATATTCTCACAGCCCAGGATGGGTGTGGCATCCGCTACAGTGTATGGCCCCTTCTATTACTTTAGCCTCTAGCAAGTAGAAAACTTTGGAGGTGAAACAAACTTTTTGTTGCTCCTGTAACCTAAGAAAACGAGAAAAAAAAATTCTTAGCAGAGTATGTAACAATCTTTAGACTTAGACTTAGACTTTTTTATTTGTCATTTTGTATGCACTTTACTCTACATTTAGTCATTCACCCATTCACGAACACATTCATATGCCAATAGTGGCGAGCTACATTGTAGACACACCTGCTCTGGGAAGACTTAGAAAAGACTACTTAGAATTGGAACCTCTTACTGCCAACAGCAGGAAAGGCAGGTCAAATATCTTGATCAAGGACACAATAGGGACAGAGAAGGTCTTGAACGGCCAACCTATCGTTTATAAAAACTCTACATCCTAAGCCACCATCACACCACTATCCTAAAGAAAGCTTTGGCGGGGTTATTGAAAAATCTATGTCAGCATAGCAGGTGAGCCGCTAAGCTGAGAGTTGTCACCGCTACACAGAAATTAGGCAGATGCACATTTTTTATTAGAGTATTGGCCCATTGACTGAAATCAGGGGTGGCTTTCGTAGATTTTCTGCACTGCATGTTGGCCAATGACTGAATTTTAGAGAGCGAAATAGCCCCGGAAAAAAAAAATAAATTAAAAGCACCTTAGTTCGACATACGTGGGAGTTCTATCTGTTTAAGGACCTTGAGTCAGCACCCACTATCTCCACGCCCTTCAGACTGTCAAATGCTTAGACTCTGTATAAGTGCACTTGCAGACAGGAAAACAGATGCATTCCTACCCCGTCATCAGAGAGAGCAACTTGTGAAGGCAGGGTTGGAGTGTCCCCCCCTCCTTCATAACTAATTTAGTTATTTTATAATGGGGATTTAATAAATAACCCTAAATAAAAAAATGTTGTAACAAACAATTAACAATTGTGTTATATTTCTATTATCTATTCAATATTTATCTTAAAAGTGTAAGTGATTGAGACATAGGGACATCTGGAGCCTAAAGTTTTGAATAGCAGATGGCAGATTAGCACAACTATGGTAAAAACTCAAGAAACAGTGTTTGCCTTTTCTTCTTTTTAAGCTAAATGCCAAAAATGCCACATACCTAAAACAATTCTTTTACTATTGGATCAGATATAAATTCTTAACAAAAAGAAAAGCTGTTTGGCATCAGCTGCACATATAATTAGCCCATATGCAGCAACTGCTTAAGACAGTGACACTCCTACTCATTGATGACATTTGTCAGAGGCAGATCGGCAAGTACTTAGAAGGCCATTAAATCTTTCTGCATCTTGCCTATTCTTTGCTGACCAATTAGTATTATGTGAGGAGAGGAGTTGGAGTATTCTGTCTGGATTTCTCCCTCCCCCTGAGATCTCATTACTCTGTGATGGCAAAAGGGTTGGCCAATCGACTAGTGTTTTCCATCTCATTCCCCTCATACATCATCACTGCTCGCTCTGGGATAAGAAATTAGTCTGTGTGTGTGAGAGACTGAAACTTATCAGCTTGTCAGTGCTAATGTTTGTGAGGAGAAAGTGTTTAGCTGTTCTTAAAAAACTTAGACCATTACAAAGCAGGTAAAATTTATTTAAGGTACACTAACATTTTGTTAGATTGTTACCAGATAAATGTGTGCATCCACTTAGAAGTATCTACATTTATTGAACATTTTTTATGACTGAATTTACATTTTAGAATTTTATCAAATATTCCAATTTTTTTCCCTGAATATTTTTCCACTCTCATCCAAAAGGCTTCTTAAGTTTTTAAATGCCATGAGTGGACATAGGATAACTTCCAGGCAATCCCAAAGGCAAATAAAGCTTATACGCCATTTTGATCATTTCTGAATATAATGACCACTATTAAATTCGCTCTGTTTAAAGGTTCTCAGGGTAGACAATTGTTTATCCATTAAGACTGCTGCATGGTTTTGAGAAATAAAAAAAAATGCTTATACGGATGTGCTACCTTAGGAATTTCTCTCATGTTAGGCTTGCCTTAGGTGAGCATTTATCAATCAAAACGTTTAGGATATTCCTGACATTTAGGGTTAGGGTGGACATTTGGACACAGCCAGTGTCCAAATGTCCACCGGCTGTGTCCAAATGTCCACCCTAACCCCTAAAAGACCCAGTCACTTTATAGAGTGGGGACTATATAGTGGACTTTATGGTAAACTCAGTTAACTGACCATTTGGACAGATTATCACTACTTTTCGATCCTGATTGGTCACGTAACTCCAGCTCCCTGCACCATCTTCTTTCTTTCTCATTGCCAAAACAAATCCCATGATTCTTCGCTTGTCTATATATGCTTGTCTAGTGACCATGGGTGATCACTGCTTTTCAAGGTGCAGTGTGGAAAATTTTGAGTCCACTACTTTTTCATCCACTAGATGTTCAGACACTCATCTAAAATGGCGTACCCACTATATAGTGCTCTATAAGGTGTTAGGGTGGACGTTTGGACAAGCTACTGTGTGAAAGCCTTCGGGGTAGTGCATCCAGTGTCAATTGACGTCACATCTGTAGGACTACACATAAAATTTGGCTCCCAGATTGCAGTGTATTATGCAATACACAGCCTATTGGAGGCTGTTTGTTGTCAAGGCAATGGAGATACAAGAGTGGGCTCGTATATTTTGGTTTTTAATGCTTCATGTCCCATTAGCATTAAAAAAATTGAACATGCATCTGTATTGTTTCAGAATTCATTCCCCTAGTTCCTTTAAAAGTTAAACAAGAAACTGAAATATTAAAGTAGCAGACACATAAAAAAGTACTAAAATAAGCATCGGTGTGCTTATCTATAATATCTTAAAAACTCCTCATGTAGAGCATTGTTTATCTAGTTGAAAGTCCTCTATCAGAAGAAGTGTTCCTTATGAAAACATTTTTATCATTGACTCTGTATTTGTTTCCAGTTAAATTACAAGTGATTAGTCTTCATATGCCTATACAAAAACATTTGAGCATGATTAAAAAAAGATTATATATACCAAGTGTCCATTCTGATAGTGTTTTGATAGTCCTTTTTAAGCAAAAATAGAATTCCAGTATGGGTCATGTTGAGCAGAAATAAAGAGACACTTCAGCAGTACAGCAGAACTACGAGAAACGGGGATGGCAACTATTGAGGCAGCTACAGACCATCCTGCAATGCTTTGCAGAAAAATGACAGCTCAGCATGTTGCAGCATTGAAAACCAACTGATTTTAAATAAAACAATCCAGTTCTACTGAAGAGTTCCTAGAGCATCCTATCAAACATCAACGAAAAAGAAAATTACTATTCCTTGTAAAGATAAAACAGGGACCGAGGTACACAGGGAGTAAAAGTGTAAAAACCAATCAATCAATCCATTTATAATGTTATTTGAACCTAGACTGTAGTGACTAAGAATAGTATTCCCATCTCTACTATTAGTAGTAATAAAGGCATTTACTCGCACATCCATCAAGTTAGCAGCCATATCTGAATGCACTGCTAGCTTTAGCTCCCTGTTCATTGTGTGCCAACAATTATTCCAAGCACTATTTGAGTCTTGTCTCTTGTGAATTCAATTTTCTGCTTTATTTTAATGGATCTTGAACTTTCTTCATTTTTACACTTTGCTTAGGTTCTACCTTGCTTAGCCACAGTAGTATACATGTTGTTTCCTGCACACATGCGCAGGACAGTATGTCCTTTGTTATAGTACAAAAACATAAGGGACTGTTTACATAAATGACAATATTCCAGAAGGATGTGGCAATCTTTAAGAAAAACTTCATATGTGGCAATCTTTAAGAAAAACTTCATATGCAACCAGAGTGACTTACTGGTGTATACGTGAAAAAAATCAAATAACATGACTGTACCTTTAAGAATCATTTAGCTATTATTTTTATTTTTAGCGTTTTTTGGCTCTTGGTAAGCCTACCCTCTCTAATTGGACAGTTTAAAATACATTTTAGTCTTTTTTATTGTTATGAAAAAAGTATCCTGTAACACTAAGCAGATTTTGAAGTGCTGTCATTGTGTTGCTTGTGGCCTGCAGCATGAAGATTTTCTAAGTATACAAAGGCTTTGCTGGTTGTGTATTTGTGGTGTGACACCTTTGAGTCAGCAAGAAACCATTGATCCCCTGGTCATGGGGATCAATTTGAAGGCACTAACAAACAGTCTGTTTTGATGTGTCTATGTACTGAACATCCTCTGCCTGTTTCTGTTAAGTTCAAAGACATTGGAGATTGTACAAGTAACATGAATCAAAACATTTTAATTAAGGAAATATTCATAATCTTTCAAAAGGAAAAAAGAAATTTATTAAAGAAAAAAATCTGCTTGATAATAATCATGAAAAGTGCGAGCGTTGGAACAGGATGAGACAATTTCTTCTGCAGTTATTTCAGCAACTTGACCTCATCTTTCCTCTTTTGTTCTTGCCCACACTTTATAAAATCCAGTGCTCCCAGTTTGATTCTCATGTATTGGAGACCAGCAGATTATTGCCAGAGTGAAGCTATCAGACTTCTCCTGATGGGCTCCTGTAATGCAATTGAAATGTGTCTACAGTGTGACTCAGTGGGGTGATTCCTTCGTTTTCTCACTTGATTTTTTTTTTCTTTTGTCTGTGATCTCGAAGGAGCTCAGCAGGTCTAGACACATTCTCTATAATCAGCCAGACATCCATGGGCAACCTACTTTTGCGATCTCTCACTGAATGTTGATTAAACCTCCAGTTGGATTTTGTTGGTGAAGAATAATTAAGGCTAGTAGGAGTGCTATTTGAGGATGGTGTCCCTTTTGTAATATGTAATTACAGTACTCCAGATATTATGCAAAGGGGTCATACTACTCATTCTTAAGTAGATTGATTGATGTTAAAAACTTTATGTTGAACTGTTGCTTGCTTTTGACGTATCAATGTTGGCTTTTGGTTGTCCAACGCTGATATGTTGAAACCCATATCCAACCAAGAACCAACATTATTACACTGTAGTGTTTCTGCTGGGTTTACTACAGAAGGGTTGAATTTATAGCTGCCTGAAAATTGCCAGTTCCACACTTTGTTCTTTTTGGAAAACCATCTGTTAACATGTGAATTTATGATATATTGACATTAATGACTTAGAAATACCAAACTCCTTTAAAGACAGCCAGCCATGCAGCTATCCAGTCACCCAGCTGCAACATCAGCCAGCCAGCCATACCCCCTATTTCATTCTAAGTGTGTTTCAGTAAGTGCTTGTTCTGCCCAAGGTTTTTTTGTCGCTGTGATATGCCAACAAAATGGATCAGCCTGGAGTTATCCCAATCAGATACCCAAACTAACTGTATTGTATTCTTTTTATATGGACAAAATAGCTGTAGTACAAGTTGCATCCCTGTATTGGAGATTCTTATACCAATACCAAAGGTAAGCCCAGCTGCCCAGTGAATAAAACTTGCTTCGGCCACTTATACACTGAATATTATTCTTATGATTAATTTTTTATGGTCATATGTGAGGGTCTCAATATGGACAGATAATAAACAATGATCTCTACATTGATTCAGTTGCTTTGTATATCATATTAGACCAATCCACTACCTTTCTGCTGAAGATCCCTTAAGATGCTTGATAAGGTACACCTTAAGCTTAAGTTTTTCCACTTCATCAGCTGGGAGAAAGATAAAAAGGAAGTCAAATTACTTTTCCAAAAGCAGAGCTGGAAGATGCCTTTTTGGTTGAGAACCTAGGCCTTTTTCTTTAATGATTTGATCCCATCCCCCTCAGCTTTGCAACTGGCCACAAACCATTCCATTGCACTTGAAATGCAATGGCCTGAGGATGCTAAAAGAATCGCACCATCTAAACAACAAACATGATACCCTGAACTTTCCAACCCAGTTCCTCTCTCTCTTCTCTCCATCAACAAATAAAATAATGCAAACATTTGTTTGGCTCCTATCGTAATTTTTTAAGATATCAGTTTCACGTTTGAGTTTTAAAGCTCTTGCCCAAACGCACAATCCCACTGGAGGAAATACAGTTTTAAGGATTTTATTGAGAGATCTGACAATTAGTCTGAAATTGGACTTTGAGCAGGAAAAGGACCATCTGAAGTTAGTCCCTTGTTTCTGAAGATTTTGATCTGTTCAGGGAAGAGATTTTTGTCATGGAGTTTCAAGGGGATGTTTCAAACATCCATGGTTGGTTTGGTTCCAAGAGGTCCACGAGATAGCTCTTGAATGTATGTTGGCTGGAGCTTTCCTTTCCATATCCTTCCAATATCTGAGTTTTCATTGCTGTCTAAAGAATAGTAGACTTGCATAAAACAGCAAGATTGAGCTTTTCAAGGAGAGCTGAGAGACTAAGAAATGTTATCCTTTGGTATGATACTTGGACCATGTTTGCCCTGATGTCCCTGTGTACAGCTTGCATGTAAACAAAGAAAGGTCACAGCGTCAAAAGCTATTTTTACCATAAACAATTACTGGGAATTAGAAGAATTAATAAGGAAAGGGATTAAACATTACTGCACTGTTACTTACTCTTTTTTCCACCACCTTTCCTCGTTCTTTTGTAATTGTCCTTTGGGACAAAAATGGTCTAGCTTTATGTCATTTCATTCAGAGTAAAATAAATGGGCCACAGCAGTTCAGACAGAGTATGGTGTAAGATTATAGATCAGCATTGTTCCTAGTGCAAGCCTAATGATCAGCAGTCTATTGCAGAACCTTTGTTAGCAGCAGAATGAGTGAGCTAATCTTGTTAATGGTCCGTTTCATTCCCTTGGACGGGTTTGTGTAGACAAAGGGAATTTAAATCGAGAGGATTTGAGTAGTGAGAACAGAAGCATTGACTCATGCTTTTCTCATTTTCTATCAGAGATAATCATAGAGGAACCTGGTTGCAACCAGCTAACAGATAGCAGTGAAACCTAGATTAATTTGTTCCGATTCATTCAACTAGCAAGGGAGGGGACATGGGCTGTTGCTGAGGGGAAGGTAAAATAGGATTTGTGGTGGGCAGAAGAATTCAGCTTTTACTTCCTCTCCAAATACCAAGCTTTAGAATTCTCTGTTAATTATCCCTTCCACCACCTTTCCTTTTTGATAGGAGCAAAATATTTCTATGTGCTACAGCCACATACTTTCATGCTTGAGGGCTTTTTTTCACTCATCTAACTGGTGGAAACCACATTATCTGAAGCTCTGACTTATTGCAAACATAAAGGAGAATGTATCACCGTAAAACAAAACAAACTAAGAAAACTAAAACTTATTTTTCTTACTAATGTATTAATTATAATTTGCTATGATTTTAGTCAGTGTCCCACAATTAGATGCAGCCACTGCACAGTAAGGAAAAAAAATCTCATCCATGCTGCTCAGATACACTGATACACTCTTGTAATGTAATTTTTAGCAGGCTGTCCTCATTCTGTCAAGTCTGTTTTGCATTTTGCCTTCAATCAGTCTTATAATGGGGATATTTTGAAGTTCTAAAACCAATGATGAGAATAATTTAGTGATATTTGGCATTTGTACTTCATAGTGCATAAGAAAATAGGAGTAAGTGCAATTAGTAGTATTTGTAAATGTATGCCTTAGGAAAAAATGCTTTGTTTTACATCCTTATTTACATTGGTTTCACGATAATGTTTTTACAATGATTTTGTTAGTCGCACATGGTCTCTAGTTGTACATAATGCAGTTATGAGAAGCGTAACATGTCACATTGTCACTGTGACTTATCTTTAATAATATGTAACAATAAACGTTGAAAGGAGCTGTAGACGTCCTGTTTAGAAAGCCAACATACATGTATCATTTGAAAGTGAGTTATGACAAATCTTAGCATGTAGCCCGTTTTCTTCTAAAAGAAGCCCTGGGAGTTGTATACCTAGGTATACAAAAGATGAGACACACACGTTGAGCTTCAGGAAGATTTATTCTTCTTGAGTGTTCAGTCCTTTCTATACCACCAACACGACAGTGTCCCTAGTGGCCACGCGCGGAATTGCACAGACAAAATGAAACAACATTATATATAACTTTTTACAATAATTAAAAATACAAAATTAAAAACAATGTTGGGGTGCCTATTTTTCTACATTTTGGTTTTTATTCACTAATACCTTGTCTTTCACCCCTCTACAATTGCATGAATTTTTTGCAGATTAACTGGAACTTGAAACCTTACGTGTGTGGCTTATTGTGATGGTCTTTGCACCTATGGGACAAAGATAACCACAGCAGGACAGAGCACAGATCAAGAAATGGTGGGTCATTACTATGGGATCCCTCCATGGAGCACCTTTGTTCCGCATACTTGTTTTCTCACTACAGCTGCAAAATTACTGTGAGTTTCAAGAGCAGCTCACCCAAAGCAGGTTTTAGAGAATATTTATTTTCTTTAAACTGCGTCAGAGAATGCATCATAAGCCCTAGAGGACACCCACAGCATGCTTCCAACAGGGGGGTTTAGCAACAGATGGCACTTTTAGAGCATTGTTTGCTTCTACTATGGCTTGTTATGTCCAAGGAAGCATATGCTTTTTTGTAGTTAGAACTGGATTGATGCCAACTGGATGGACAGTAATACAATGCAAAGTGTCTTATGTACAGTTTGAGATGTGCTGTCCCTTTCAAATAACCTTACAACAGCCATATATATCTAAACCCCTGACAACAAAAGTGAGTGCAACCTTAAGTGAAAATTTCCAAATTATGCCCCAAATCTAAAAATTTCATGAGGCCGCTAGTATTTCCTAGCTCTTCCTTAACTCCTTTTTACATGGCGTTTACTATAGATTTACATGTCACCCCTTTAATCCCCTTCTGCTGCATTGGTGATCGCTTGCACCTCTACTTTCTATTTGATGATGCTTCAAAGATGCTCAATAGGATTTGTTTTTGGACACCAGCTTGAGCGTCACAAGCGTGAACCTCTTTGTGTTTTTAGCAATGCAGGAGGGATAATGCTTTTTGGTTAAATTGTTGTCCAAGCTTCTTCAGTGTGTCACAGAACCCTTTTATATGTAAACCATGTTTGACTCCAGAAAGCACAAGATTTTCTTGGAAATGTTCACCTGGTTTCCCCCAAACATTCTTGACATCATGTGAACTAAGTAAGTTATTCTAGTCTCATCACATAACTGGACACAGTTCTATTGATATTCCATCCATATCTTTAGTCTGCTTGTTATTAGCAAACTGTTTGTGGGCTTTCTTGTGCACTCTGTGTATTGAAAAAAATATTTATGTCTGCATATGATCATTGGATATCTCTAGGTAACTACAAGCTTAAGAAAGCACTAATATCAATAGCAATAAGCCTCGGGCACTGCGTCCTACGGGTGGGATGTACCTTAACTGAATTTCCCTTCGAGGACTAATAAAGTATATTTGAATTCAATTGAATATATATTTATACATTATTACTTATTTTTAAAATCATATAAAACTTAAAGTACCAAGTTGTGGGATGTAACAACATATGGGTTAATATAAGTTACGTGTCTAGAAACTCCTTTGTCTGGCATAACATTTTCTTAGTGTGTTTGTACTATGGGTGTTTGTATGCTTTAGTGCATATTAAAACCAAAATCTTTAGAAGAAACTTATTTCTTGGTAGGGGATTATTCTCAGTTTGTTTAATCAACAGCGCTACTCAGTAATGGTGAGGCTTTTTATTTCTAAAAGGGGACAATGTCTTGTTAAAGTTCTGTATAGTCTTGGTCACTGTGCTGCAGCTCAGTTTCAAAGTGTTGATTTTTTCTTTTTTTATTTTGCCTGGGCCGTACACCTGAGACTTTGTTACGCCAACAAACCAGATGACATGGGAGGGAAAATTGAGCTAATTGTAAAAATTCAGACATGTTAACTTAGGGCTGTACCCAGTTTTGCTGCTAGTAGTTGGTATGAAAAGATTCAATAAAATATTTAGAAAAAAAAATTGATGCTCTCTTCTGTGATATATCATTGTTATCATGTCAGTGTTAAACTGATTAAGGGAGCAGTCAGAAATAAAAAAATTTGGATTTGTCTATGAGGAAATTGATAAGACAGTTTCTCCTCTGTATTCTTTATTGCCAGCTGTTGCTCTTCTGCCCTCCAATGGCATGAGACCAAACGCACACACACACACCCAAAAAGGCTGCATCTCCAATCCAGGCTTAGTTTAATGCAGATTTCATTGTTGTCACTTCAATCACCATGACTCTTTCTTCTATTATCGCCTGTCTGGTTCCCACTGCTCATCCATCCTCTGCCTTTTTCCTGGCCTGTCTGTCGGAATGACAGACTTTCCACTCAGTCATTTTGAAGACTTTTTGGAAGGCACACTACTCAGCATTTTATTTTTCTTGAAAGCGTTGATTAGTTGGATGTTAAAGCCATTGTTTCTCTTTATTGTTTATATCATTATTACAGGATTTTTGTCATTCTAATTTTTGCAGAGCTAATTAGAATGAGAAGGAATATGGGATATGGAAAATACAGGCTATAAACTGGGTGTGATTTTTACGAAGCTCCCTGCTCGTAAGCCCCCTAATTTAGTCAAAATGCGTTAATAATATAATTGCCTAGTTTAATGTTTGTTTAAAATCAGATCTACAAACAAAGAGCATCTTTCTTTACCTTGTCTGAATTTATTAGTAAATCATTTCAGTGTCAGTCTAATTGCAGTAATTTTCCTGATTTTCATATGGATGGTTAGACCCAAATTAGTTTTTTTTTTTGTGGGCAGTATTAGGTTAAGTGTTTTCACCTTTACCAAGTGGTATGGGTGGGGATTAAGCTAATGACTTACATAACGCAAATGATGACACATTTTAAACAACTGTCACCAGAAGTTAGATGAACTAAACAGATTAAAATGTTAAAAACTGGTCAATAATCCACATTCCTTCCAGCCAGCCATTAGAGCGAAACAGGCTTATCCTCTCTTTCACTCAAATTATGTACAGAAACTGAGTCAGATTTGAATCTCATATGCCCTTGAAACATAGTGATAAAAACAGTGGTGGCTGATAAATGAAAAAATGTACTAGCATCACAACTTTCCAATAATCTTTTTGTAGATAGGTGCAGCAATTGAGTCACTTGATTACTTTTGTTTTGAAAGTGCATAAGTAGTGGATTTTTTGCTTGTGGCAGCAACTGTAAACAAGTAAAAAAGAAATACTTTCTTATAATCAAATCTTTCTCCCCATGATGCATATCCTGTCTCCAGATTTCAGCAATCTGTGTTTTAGTCAATTTTGCCACTAAATCTCGCCTCTCAGCAGTAAACTTCTTATCAGAGAGCTGAGCTGCTGCAGAGCTTGTAGAAAACACTGGTGTCAATTGCCTACCTCTGAGTTTGTCGGTAATGGATTCAGACTGAGGGAGTCGCTTATCCTGCACCACCCTCTGCTATGAAAGCTCCTCACACCGAGCTGCCAAGGACGTCCCTGTTCTTCCCCCTGGCTGCTCTGATGGGTTCATGCCCCTGTGACTTTTCCACAGATAAGAATGGATAAAATTATTCAGACCTAGTGTGAACAGCTCATTAATGTTTGACACACACGGATTCTACAGAAAAGCAGACACAGAGAAAAGCACACATTTTATTTGTTGGATTCCTTGTAAATTGTTTGGGTTTCCTCCAAACATGGAATAATAAAAGAAAAATCATTGTAAGACAATGAGTTCTTTCCTATGCTGTGATTTTTTTTAACATTCTGTTATGCTGTGCATACAGCAGACACTGCAGTGTAATGTATAAACACTTTTTATTTTGGTAATTGTTTAAAAAGGTTTGCTACCAATATTTTTTTTTTAAAAAAGCTTAATTTAAATTGGCTTCATGGTTGTACTTTGTTAGTACAGCTAGGCTAACTTGTGTAGTATGCTATTCCCTCTTTAATGTGCAGCCCCAATACTGCAGAAAAAAAGCTGATTTTGAGACTAAACTCACAGTAATTGATATCCTGGTGGGCAAGTAAATCCACATACCAAACAGCCAAAATATAAGTTTGGAGGGAAGCAGTATTCCTTAAATGAAAAAGTGAAGCCCTTAGAGTTGTTTGTATTGAGTCTCTTACTTTAGCTTTGGTTAAACAGCCAAGTCCTTCTCATAGTACACAGAAAGAATCCAATCTTTTATAAAGGGGAGGATAGTATTTTTTGTTGTAGCCAACAAATTTACTCTATTGCATAAAACTGTCTGGAAAAACACCATGCTATAATCACTAAAAAGGCTTAAATTGGAAGGCAACCAGACTTTGCCCAGTCTTTTTGAAAACGTTTTGACACCTATCCAAGAGTCTTTGTCAGTTCCTTTCGCTTGCACCAGAGCAATCCGTTGTTGGAGCGTTAATGTATTTCAGCTGCATCCTTCTAAGAAAATTCTAAGTCAAGACCTCCATGCTTTCGATGCCATGTCTTAGAATTTACACGGCTTCCCTCTATAATGTTTTCAATTATGAATAAATAAAGAATAGATGCTATTTTTTTAAAATAAAATTATGCTCATTGTGCTCTTGAAATTGTTAGACTGGAAGTAAGGACTTATTAGATAATACGCCTTGTTATTCATAGAGATTTCAGTTAGCTGTCAAACACATACTGTACTTGATAGAGTCAGAGATGATTCCCCTAAAATGTGCCACTTTAAATTATTGGTAGATTATATACAGTTATTTTCTAATCATACTGACAACTTGAAGCACTTAAAAATGTAGTCTTTGACCAAGATGCACTCACTCATCGGAGGATTCGGTCAGTTACCTAACTTGCCATATGAAGCTGTAGGTGGGAAAGGTGGAATTAATGCTCCTTAAACATATTTTCCCCAACAACTGTATGGTAAAAAATGTTTTTTTATATAGTTATGTCTAAAACCTTATATATTGATAATGGTAAAACTTTAATGTACTTAAGGACCCAACATGACTTTGTTAGCTTGCCTTGGGTCAAAATTTACTAAAGCTACTTAGTAAAAGGTTGTAGTTTATCTATTGTTTTGTTTGTTTTTGTTTTTTATTTTGCAAATTAAGTAAAAAGTATCTCTTGTGGTTATAAAACCTGGTTTTAAGTGAAGGCTGCATGTTGGCATGGTTTGGAGATCTGTTGTCTTGCTGCAAAAAGGTCCCTTGTAAAGGCTGGTGACCTGTCCAGGGTGTACCGTACCCCACCTTCCACCCATAGACTGCTGGCTGGTGCCTATCTCCAGACCCTGAGAGATGAGTGGGAGAAGCTAGATGGATGGTTTTAGGAGATTTCTAAAAGTGCAAGTTAATCATTTATTTATACAAACCTGGTAAAGATTAAAGGATAAACAAGAAAATGTAATATGAACACAAACTGATTGTAAAGTTGAATTAAACTGTTTTACAATTGAGATGTGGATTACAAATCATCTTGTAAGTCTGTATGTATTTCAATTTCTTTAGTGCAAACCTCATCATTTTCAATGCCATCTGTTTGTCCAAGGAACTTTTCAAACCACCTTAAACATACAGTCTGATTGTCTGTTCAATTAATGATTTCAAAGCTCTATCAACTGACAGTAAAATAAGCCCCAGTCTACACTATCCTATCAAAACACTAAAGATATTATAGAATATTTAGAATGCCTGCACTTAATGGAAACAGAAATTATGTTATTGTAAAAAGCCATAAAAAAATTGGATCTAGCTCATACTTTTGGTTCAAACTGATGGGCAATAGATATACAATAGTGCATAATCTCCTTATTTCTTAAACTCCTCTAAGATATTCCAAAAGGATATGATTCTGAAGATTCACTTGTAACACACCACCCTGAAGGGCAGTTTAAAATGTGCAGAAGCTTGTTCCAAGGCAAGAAATCTCTCAAAGTACCCGGCAGAATAAATTGTCGTGTCAGCAATATTGATCAACCGCGCTTTCAACACTCTGCAGATACATTATGGCAGTAAAAACCTTCTTTAATGCAGCTTTAATCCATGCCGACAGCCTAGCCCAGGCTCTTATTGTCTTGTAAGTGCAGTCATTATCTGTGATGTTCAATAAAAGACCCTACTGAGAGTTCTGCTAAAGGTGAACTACGTTTGTCCTGATGAATGACGAAGTGAGGTATTTGTATGACTAAATAGGTGGCTATACTTCTTTCTCGGTTCTCGCTTTGGCTTCTTCAGTCCCCGCTTGAGGCAGACGGTAAACTTCTGTGCTTGTGTTTATGCCTGCTGTTGTGCATTTATTAGCAAGAAAGCTCAGCAAAAATTATACACATCCTCTGGAGCAAAGAGGCAGCATGCATCTTTCGTCCTCTGAGATTAGGTTAGTAGATGAGAGAGTACAGAAGCTGTGTTCATCTGTTTTCAAGGTACACATTCACTGCTCTTTGAGAACTAATGAATGGTGTTTTCACAAGGCGTGTGCATGCTCTACTGTGCCTTTCTCTTGCCTGCATATGTTGGAAGATAAACTTTTAGTGAAAACATCTTCAAAACTTCTTTGAAAGAAAATATGAACATTAAGTCCTTCTAACTTTGTTCCATAATGTCTTAGATGAGTTGAGTTAGATTTAAAAGTTGAATTTAAACACTGTGGACTTGTTTCTGTTACAACAGTGTCAATTTTCATCATTCTGGAAATTTAATTCTGCTTAAGTCCAGACTGTTATATGGAAGAGAGTAAATGCACTGGAAAGGCAAACCCTTTCAATACATTTTATTGGTTAAATATCTATTATCATATATTCAAAATGCCACTACACTTTATATTTAAAGTAAAGATTGCTCTATATAAATCAGGACAGTTATGATCACTAATCCAAATCAAAGATAACTGTTTTGACCATTGAGTAAGATGTTATTTCTGAAAGCTGACCTGCTTTTGTATATTATGATGACTGCATGCAATATTTCTTTTAGATTTTTTCATGTACATTCCAGTTTATTTTAAAACAGTTTTGCTACTTTTTATACATCT
>JAUZNJ010026897.1:0-16651 GCA_034780135.1 Jordanella pulchra | reverse complement strand
AACCTACTGTCAGAAAAACGAGCCACTAGTGCCGTAAAAAGCTCAAAAAAAAAAAAAAACTCTGCGGCTTAGTCTCACCACTGTAGAAGCAGGATATTTGTATTAAATTATTTCAAAGTCAAAGGTTAATAAAGAATATATGATATAGATTCATGTTCACGATAGGTAAGTCAACTAAGGATTGACCCTGTTTATGTCAAATAATAAATTGCAGTGTTGTATAGTTCTAATTTCACTTTTATTTCTGTCAAACTGGTTTTAAACAATCATTGAATTCACAGCTGATAAGTCTCATGGTGAGACTTCCAAAGGAATGAGACTTTTAGATTCCTCCGTTTACCTTTTTGAAGACCTCTGCTCGCAGTCTGTTGGTTTGAGATACGGCCCTCTTTTTCTCCTCCTCCTTCTTCTTTGTCACCTCCGGCAGCTTGTTGTAAATCCTTTAGACGCAAAGAAGAAAATTCATACAGGGCAAAGGAAAATGGTATCAGAAGTCTAACAGTGGCTGAGCCGTGCCGACAGACTGGGATTCTGGAGACAAGGTTTTATCAAGTAAGACCACAGCCTGGATAAAAAAAAGAAAAGAAAAGCCTTGGATCCACTGATAAACAGGCTGCAAACACGTACTCCTCTTTCTCATTCGCACAAATACTGCCAATTTGTTAGGAGATCCTTTAAGTCTGATGGTGTTGCCTCTAAAAAAAAAAAGCACCAAACACACAAACAAAAATACGTTTACAATGGGAGGCCTTCACCTGATCAGGTGTGCTTTACCAGATAAGCAGAGAGACTAAAATAAAGATAAGATATTGAGGTTACCTCATATCTTCCACTAGGACATTTGAGCATCAAATATTTTATGAATGGTAACAGTGTGTTGCCATCCATAAAATATTTGATGTAGTATAGCTGAAAGGAAAAATTGATGTGTTCAGTTGTATTATAAAAACAAGACAGTCTTTAAGGGAGTTGGTTGGTACAAAACTCACCGTCTGGACCTCAGATGCATTTCTCTGCCTGATATACATCTCTCCCTTGGCTTGAAAAGGTTATCTAGGACACACACAGACACACTAAGTCATACAAGCACGCTGGAATAACAAAAGGACATCAATATGGAAATCAAGCTCACATATGTAAATAAACATTGATGAATGACTTTTATATTCTAGACTATAACACCGTCCACCTTTAGCACACTGATATAGAAATAAAAAGTGGAAACCATATACGAGAAAACGGTCCATCAGTTTGGTCACTTTAAATTTAACTGTTGAAAACATGTCCTGTAAAAAAATTACACTCTCCATTAATTTTAACATCTATTAGTTGTAAAATAAGAGATATATTATGGTCCTTACGGTAATTTGTTCTTATTTAACAATGTTGGATCAACCTTATTATGGTAAAAAACCTTAAAAAAAAAACCTCAAATGGTATACCTTTTCGAAGGCTAGGCCAATAGTATAAAAATAAAATAAAATAAGCCACAGTAAATTCGTTAAACTCGTTACAAAATTTTATTTTGACCACTTCAATTTTATGGTAAATTCCTGGCAACCACAGCTGCCGGTACTTTACCGCTAAAATTACAGAACATTACATGTGGAAGAAAAAGTCGTGTGGTGTAAATTTTACATTAACAACAAAGATGCCCACATTTAACCAAGGTGATTACCACTAAAAATGAATAACACAACTGTAAATAACATCAGTGAAACAGACAGTGCAGATCACATTAATTGTCTATATGCTCACAAATCTGCATAAATGTTGAAATTGTAGCATCCATATACATATATGGCCAGTAATGATGGAACAAATAAAGATGGAAAATAGTCACCAGCTGTCTCGGATCAAGCTAAAGTCACAGAGTCTGGCCTTAGTTGAAGAAAGTCCTCAGACAGAAAGATTGGGTTTCAATGCACAAAGCATCCAAGATACAAGTTCTGCTGGAGAAGTCAAACAGCTGTCCACTAGGTTTTAACTTTGGACTGCAAGGATCCACCCTGCAGAAGGAAAAAAAAAGGACATCAATGCAGTGCATGCAAAAATGTACAATGACAAACAAAACATGTTAAAATTACTTACCCCAAAATAAACCAAAATGCAATCATTTAAAGTTGTAAAACAGGTCATCTGAGTCTAATATTTCTGTGGATTACAACTCAAAAAAGTAGCTAAAAAGATGTAGATCCTGTTATTATATCAACATTTTATGGTTGTTTATGGGCAGGAACAATTAGAGCAGCTCAAACTGCATCTGGAATTACCGTACATGAATTGAAAAGAAATCCTTTCATTTGAAAACTGATTAGGTTTTAAAATTTACTTTTGATGTTTTCAATACAAGATTTTACCAATTTAATCTAGGGTCAATGTCATTTTTTATTTAAAGTTTTGTTGTTTTTTTCTGTTTCACTTGAGAAATCAGCTAATCAAACTGATTCCCAAATATATGTGGGACTTCAGGTTAAATTATCTTATGGCATTCTGAGCTTAAGCAGTGGAACATTTCTGACCATTCTGGTTACAATCATTAATTGATTTCAAATGACATTTAAAAAAAAAACACAGCTTCCATTCAAAATGTCATAAGACCTGTTTAACTAGATATTACAAGTAGGTCAGGGAACCTGTGATTATTAGCTTCCATAGATAACATAAAACAGAATTGTTCAAATTTTATATCATAGACTTGAAAAGGAATTAGTCAAAATTATTTTCAACACAAGATTATAAGGCAAATCAATTCATTTTCAAACCGTCAAATTCAACAGCTTAAAAAGTGTTTTTTTGGAACAAATACATTTGATTCCAATTTCTATATATACATTGGCTTTATTTATTGCATGGAACAGCTCCTCTGGACAATGAGCCTGATTAATGCTTGAATTTTCTGGCACACTATTGTAAACAAAACCACAACTAGAACCCAGGTAGTTTCTGACAGTAACAAGATTATAAGCCGTTTTCACCCATACTGCTCAACATAGGAGGGCGTGGCTTTCCAAACTCGTTTTACAATATTGACTGAATAGAATCTGCAGAAGTCGGTTTCTCCTCTCCCTGAGTGCTCAGCTTAGTGTATCTGCTGACATGGTTAATTTCTATCAAGCATTGTAGTTCATAAAAGGGATATCCCCATATTGACATGAGAAACTGGTCCAATATCAGGCAAATATCAGCCAGCATCTGAAATCTCCAACATTACTCCAATGATAGAACCACTGAACTCCAGTATTTCTGTCCAGCAATGTTCATGTCCTGCACACAACATCCGATGTGATCAAAACAACACTTTTTTCTAATAAGGGATTAGGTATATGTTGGAAGATCGTATTTATTTTGTAAGTTACTTTATAATTACTTTTATGAATATGAACAACTCGTCCAGCAGCAGTGCTTAATGCCATTTAAATCTCATTTCACTCAATACTGCAATGTACCAGTCTAGCAGCACCTGTGCGCTTTCTCCCCCGTCCTTATCAGTTCTCCGTATTCTGTTGTGGTTTAACCTGAAGTGTTTGACCAAGGTGTCCTGTTGCAACAACTTCTCACTGTTTTCTCAAAACCTCGCAGGTCGTATTTTGGCTCTGTGTGCAGCTAAAATAACTCATTTTAGACCACTAAAATCTGCCAGTGTTTGCCCGAGCAGTACATCATGCTGTGCTTGAAATTACATACTGACGCATTACGCACTTACCAGGCAGAAGAAAAAGTAGTTCCCGCCCAACATTTGCTACTAGGCAATTATCTTGCTAACATAAATTGCCTAAAATGACTGTAGTACGAAAGGTGTCGAAATATAAATTTAAAAACTGATTTGCGCTTAACGTCCTGGAGTTGCTATGTTTATGTATCAATCCATGTGCATAACAGCATGTGCATGCATTTGTGGCGTGTGTACTTGATTAAAAGTGTGTCACATGATCAAGAGTGAGAGCTGATAGGCTCGACTAGGAAGCTTACAGCTTACGTTTTTAGCTTAAGTTACAGCTGAATATTTCGTGTAATTAGCTATAGGCTATAGCTAACCCTATTTCACACACTAAGGAGTAATAACTTCCTAAAAAATGAAATGCCCAGTAAAAACAGTATTGCTGTATTTTCTAAAAACCTGATGAAAAATAGTCAACACACTTAGCAAACAAGTGTAACATTAAAATTTCATTAGAAATAATTTGAATTGCCTTTCCCTTTCGAATTACAAATACGTATGTACTCACCTCTTGTATTCATCTTAGGCAGTCCTGGTGGGGAATACATCTGAAAACGTTAATATTTATGTGGCGCAATAACACTGGCATGAGATCAGAAGACATTTCCTTAGCTTGGTGAAAAAATGATGGCGGTTTTTTTCTGCTGGCAAATGAACAACCTGCACACGCCTTAGCAGCGCGCCATCCTATTGGTGGAAACGGTGAATGAGGTCTTCTTCTTCTTTTTTTTTCATGGCGGTTGGCAAGCAACTTACTGATGTGCATGAACACCATCTACGGGAATGGAACGTGAATAGGAATGCTACATATAATCACACACAAAAAAGCATATAATGGTGAATCATGTCGTTGATTAGACAATATATTTTAAGAGAGGAAGGTACTATCAGTAAACATGTTTTTTCGTTGAGCGGTCTGCGGTTCAACCTGTCACAGTAAAAAAAAAACAAAACATCAAGTCAAAGAGTTAAACGGTTGTTTAGTTGTAAATCAACAACCATCACACTGACTCAAGGTGGACACATCAAAAGTGGTCTGATTATGAGACAAAAAAAAAAAAAAGAGTATGGAAAATAGAAATTGTTAAATTGTAACTGTGTGGAAAAAGGATTGTTTTTATTTGAATGTGCAAATCCAAGGCTGGCCCAAGGCAGATGGTATTTTGCTGCATTTTTTTTTACAAACTTTTTTAACAGTGTACAGACAAAGCCAGTCCTGGTCCTTTTAATTTTCTCTGTCAGACTGAATTGAAGTAAAAAGCATCAATATATTATTACATCTTACGCTAGAGAGCACTTTATTTCTCCTTCATGATATGATATGTATGTGAAAAAATGTTCACAGATCTATATTTTCCCAACCTGAGGTGTACAAGTAGTTTATGAATCACCAGTCATCCTCAGGTAATTTTTTAATACAGACAGAGTTTGTTTCTTAAATTTCTTTTTAAACTAAAACATCATAATAGTTTTGCTGGATACCCAAATTATCATGAATGTCTAACATAATATCTTAGATGGATGACATTTTCTCAGCTATTATTATAGTACATTTTAAGTAATTGACTTGTGGTAGTTTGTAACTACAAAGCGTAATTTGTCAGTAATAACAACAGCCAGACTCAAAGATATTCTGACATTACATTTTATATCAAGTCTGAACTTTAGAGAAAAGTTTTGATTTTTCATTTTCATGGATTTGTTCTCGTGCTCAACCATCAGGTGTTGCAGTAAATTTTTTGTGCTTCTATGGTATTCCAATAAGTTACCCGATAGACTTGTTGGTTTATTTACCAAAATATGGTGTTCATCTAACATATACAACAGTATTTTGTCCTTGTTTATTTTTTAGTACAGCAACTTTGATATGAAGAAAAATAAAACTTAACCCAAATCTTTGATTGCTTTGATTTTGAAGTGTAGCTAAGAGGAATGGGCTTAAATATCAGAAAATTGTTTTTGTGACATTTATTTTGCAGAAATGTGCAATTGAATCTTGACAAGAACAGATAAGTTATTTGTTGAAATGATTTCTTTTGCATGATTTATCAAAAGGTTTTTGTTGTTTTAAAATTTGCTGTATGAGATTATGGTGTACAGAAAATTCAGTAAACATTAATTTCAGATACTCATAACTTGAATTTTTTCTTGAAATTAATGTATTCATACAGCTAAACCTATTGTATAATCAAATCATTACATTTGTGTGAATTAACACACACATTAACACAACTGGAAAACATTCCTTATTCCTAAAGCTGTTCAAAAACATAGAGTCATAAATTAATGCAGAGAAATAGATACAAAAATGAGACTCTGAAAAGTGAGTATATGACTAATTATGTGTCATTTATTAGAAAATAAACAAACTATACAAGTTGTAACTGCTTCTCGATTGTGTGCATAGAGTCAATGTTTTTTTTTCTTTTAGTCATTTTAATCAAGTGTGAGTTTTCATTGTCCTTTTTTTTCAATGTGTTTGTCTCAATTACTTGGCCATCCAGCATTTATACAGAAAAAAAATGTAGCTTCTCTGTAGTACTGTATGATGGCCACCAGAGAGCAAAGTTAGTTAAATGTATTTTTAGTAAAAGAGCAACATGTCAAAATCCATTTTTTTATTTGAAAAAGCAGAGGCACTGAAAATTAAATAATTACTGAAGAAACACAACATTGTTCATCAAAAGAAAAAAAGCTGGCATCTTCATGTGTGTTATTAATTTGTCATGGTGTCTGTTTGTCTTTGGAAATCGACACCTGCTGTAGGAGGAGCACTGGGCCCAGCCGTCCACAGATTTGATAAATGTGTCCGTATCTGGAAAAAGTGATGTAACATGATAAAAGATGGATGTATGAGAGGAAAATAAACCATCTGCTCAGAATATGTTACATAGTAATTTACTTTCTGCTGTCACCAGGACTGATGCAACACATGTTCTTGTTTATATCAAAAAGTTCTAGGATCCATTGTCATTTGATCAGTGGTTGATTGAATGCAGCTGTCAACACTGGTGGTCTGACAAAAACTGAGAGTGTTTACCAGTGGGTGTTATGAGTCACATTACATTATTCTTAATGGCTTATTTCTGCTTTTTTTTGGTTGCTACTTACCACTAAGTGGATCTGGTGTAGTACAGTTCCTCTTGTGCTTGTCTAGGTCTTCAGCTAGGGTCTTCACTAGATCTGGATTGGAGTCTTGCAGAGCCTTCCTTCTCCTGGCCTTCTGCTCTAACCTCCTCATCCGACCACGAGATCGGCTGATGAAGTCTGGCCTGAAGAGCTCCAAAGCCTCCTGGAGAAGATATCATAATCTGTGTGGTTAACTTTTAGGGGATGAAAACAGCAAGAAGCGCCGACATTAATCCAATAACAATGCATTTGTAAACATTATTATATGGAAATAAGGTAGTTTTCCAAAACTACATACAATAAGTGGTTACGCTTATTTTGATATTTTATAAAGAAAATAAATAAATAAAAGCAAAATTGAATAGACAGTTGAAAGACAAATAGCACGTACACTTAAGGTGATAATAAGATGATATTATGGAAGACTTTTTGTGACTTTTTAAACAGAAAACGTAAATTTAACATTGTTTTCAAAAACATTGATAAAAAGCGAAAACCTCCGATTTACTTAATCAATGTATTTGATGTGAAATGTGTAGTAAAAGTTTTAACTGTTATGCCAATATCAGAGCAAACACAGAAGTTATCCAGTTTTTTTTTTTACCTCCACCAAGGAGCTTATGTTTTTGGTAGCGTTGGTTTGTTTGTTTGTTTGTCTGTTAGCAACTGTACAGAGAAAGTTATGCTAAGTAAACATTTTCTGTAAAACAAACAAACAGACAAACAAGCAAGCAAATGCACTGCTTGGCGGAGGTCTGCGCTCTCATCTTCCTAAATTGATAAATTATGTCAATGTCAATAAGTCTTTAAAGCTCCTTTTTTTCCTTTTAATGCTGACAGTTTGTGCTCACCTCCTTCCTAGAACTTTCCATTTTATTTGTTTAAAAGAAATTTCTTTCAAAAAAGTATAAAAATGTGACTCATACTTTCAGGCTCAGAGTTTTAGGAGAACCTCCCACGGAATCATTCTGCAGCTGTGACTGGCGATGACAGGTGGAAATTGTCTGAGCTTCTATGGATTTGCAACCTTCCTGGTCTTCTTCTGTCTTTTGACTTCCTCTCCACTTGCTCATTGTCCCTGCATCTACTCAAGACACAAAGAAATAGCTTAAATCGTATCATTCAAAACTTTTTATATAAATAAAAATAAAGAGTATACTAAGAATCAAACAAAAAAACTTTTTAAAATCTACAGCTGACTCTGACACAGAATGACAAAACCAACAATGCAGTGACCCGGTATCTCTGCCTCTATTCAGCTTCTGTTTAGTGGTTACCAATAATTCATTCAATATTTAATAATTTACTCTCTCTTAATCTATTGCACTCTCATAATTCCGTAGTGCTCCACTGTTTTGTTTATGCTTTGGATACATTTTTTTTTGTTACTATATTATTGTGCTGTTATATAAATAAGCATATCTCGGGCAGTGTGCAATCCTTTATCATATTCCTTGTATGTGCGCACAAACCTGGCAAATATAGCTGATTCTAATTCTGAATTGAAATTATGAATTCAGAACTTCCTAAAAGCAGTTCTTTGATGTTCCTTCTCCATCTCTAGTTTATTACTCATGGTTTTCAAAGTTGTCTTGAGCTTCTATAGTAAACCTTTTATTTTTTTTTAGGACGGCAAAGAACAGAGTTCATGCTGAACCAAGTGCGCTCTCATGGTTTTTGAAACACACACACAACTCTAGCAGCTCATAAGGCGAAAAAAAAAACAGAGGGAACTCCAGTGTGGCCTATGAATAATGTAAACGGTGGCAGTGCATCTATTCTGCTCTCGTAACCTCGTTCCTGTCCCTTTTTTAGAACATACATCTCTCAGCTGAATATGCTGCGGCTACTGTTCATTCAGCTTTTTATGGTACTGCATCAATATCATATAATGTCACTGGTCAAGCTCTTTGTTCAGGGTATATTACGCCAAGGTTAGGTCCAGAGAAAGTGGAAAAAACTTAAGCACCAGACACAAAGGTGAGACAGTTTAGTTATTAAAAAGTTTTGTGTATTGCTGATTTATTTTTTTATGAGTAAATAAGAAAGTGCAGGTCCTTTTGGCAGTAACTATTTTGCCATTTATTTGGGAAGGTTTTTCATTAAAAAAGATTATAGTCCTTTATATTTAAATTAATATTAGGTCAGATGAAAATTTACTTTGAAATTTTACAGTTATGTTCTGACAAAATGCCTTTAAATCTGTTATTCTGTTTTCATTAAAAAAATAAGTAAAAATAAGTCATATTACCGGTTACATATGGAGAACGATTTGTGTCTTTATTATTCAATAAGCTGCGCGGTGGGGCAGTGGTTAGCGCTGTTGCCTTGCAGCAAGAAGGTTCTGGGATATATTTTTGATATTAACTTACTACTTCATTGGCTGTGTTTGGGTCCAAAAGGTATGCTGAAAATAGATATACTTAGATAAAACACTTTGCTTTTTCAGAATGACATAACTTTTACATTTAGTTTCATGCTTTACTTTTTACAATTGCAACAGTTCTCATTTTAAAAAAAAACAGACTTTATGATTTATTAAGATTGTTTTTACTCTGAGACTATTCTATTACTTTTGATTCATCCTTAAGATATCGCACAAACTCAGCGGTGAGGTATGTGGAGTCCATTACAGATGTAGAATGTTCAGAACTCAAAATTAAAACAAACAAAAAATAATATATTTCCTTTTCTTATCTTGATCAGTTATCTTCAATCAGACCTTAATGCAATACATTTGCAATTTTTTGCAAATGTATGTTATTGTTTACAAACACTGATGCATATCAGACTTAAGTCAGCTGAGTTTATCTGATAGTTTTGTCAGAAATAAAGTTATAAATTTTCACATGTTTCAATTGCTATTTCAATTTTTTTATTTAATGTATCTGTCCTGTTCCAGCTATCCTTATGAATATTTATAAGCAGTTTAGGATTGCATTTGTTTCATTATCTACTTAAACTAGGATTTTTGATTTTCTAAAATGGAAAAAAAAAGTCATCTTTTTGTTTAAGTTGTATCTATAATCATTTATCTTTCTGTTTTAATTTTAGACACTTTCAGTTCTTGTTGGAGAAAAACTTGACTTTGATTTTATTCTCACCTTGTCTTTTTCTTTTGCACATATAAATACTTCTTAAAATAAAAAATTACCTTTGGCTATAGCTCAGTGCAGTAAGCCTGTAGCATTCTCTTTGCACCCTCAGCACAAATCCCTACAAGTCTATTCTAAAACATTACAATGTTATTCCGATGCAGCAGCCATGTGTTATCGTTATGTCTTTTATTGTAAGCTGAGATGGATAAAAGAGTTTTGTTTGCACTTTATTTAAGTATGTTTGAGCAGAGCATGTTCCTTTGCCAACTGGGATTTATTTCAAACAATATAAAAAGACAGTGGAAATAGTCTGAAAGGTGTGTGGGGGTCTATTAACAATGCATGAGATAAGAAAGTAAGAGCTAAGAGGCAGAAAGAAAAGAAACTAAGAGAAAATCCATACTCTAAGAATAGCTTGTAACATAAATACACTTCCTGTTATGTTTCATTCTAGGTTTAGGATATTCAAGCCAGTGAAATATATATTTACTGATCGTTGGATTTTCCATTGAAGGTAGTTAAATTTCCTACCTGGACTAGGGATGGTGTGCTGCCTGTGCCTGGAATTACTTTGAGCAGAGAAGGCTGCCTCATTTGCATTCCCCTTCTGCTTTGCAGCCTTTGTATTCAAGGAAGAAGCCTCTCTGAATGACAAATAAGTGCTGTGGCTCTGCTTTTTTGAGTCATCATCCTTACTGTTAGCGCCACAAGCAAGTGCCTTCTGATCTTCCCTGGGTCCACAGTGCTTTAAAAAAGGGCTCCCTGTGTGATCCGGTCTCATCTCTTGGCCATTGCACCTGTTGAAGTTGCCTCTCCTGTAAACCTCCCTTGTTTTGGCTGGTTTCTTATCTTTAATGGATTTGCAGAGAGATTGCACACCAAGCTGACAAGTAAGGGCAGATCTGTACAGAGGTACTTGAACTCTTCTCACTCCTGCAGCAAGTTCTGTAAGTGAAATGCAAAGTGACTTGTCCAGAAATACAGCAGAGCTCCAATACCTCAGAGGCATCTCATGATGGATGCACACCCTGTAGGAAAGCTCTGGGGAGAACGTTTTTGTTCTTGAGAAATCTGTCATCTCCTTTTTTTGGTCCTTCTCTGAGTTGTTTGGATTCCATCCAAGAAGTTGTACTTTAATCTTTCTTAGATCTCTTGTTGACAATCCATTAGCTGGCGAGTGGACGCATGTCTTTGATTATTTGACAAACAAATGGAAGGGTCCAGCTGAATTTTTTGACTCTCATTGGTGGTTAGGATGTGGCTTAGTGATAGCTCTGGAGCAGCTATTAAATGTTGAAAAAGATGGACACAAAAATCCTTGTAATTGCTATATAAAAGATAAAAATACAACTTATTTTGCCTTTCATATCAGGTTAAAAGCTTCACAAAAGTACAGCCTCCAAGTAATAGGAGATTGGCTGGATTTAGCTCTAAGACATGGTTTCCTCTGCTCCTTGTCCCTCACCTCACTCCAGATGACAGGAAATTCTTGTGCCGTGAAGAAGAAATGTCCTTATTAAATACTCTGAAAAAAAAGAAAGTTCCTTCTGATATATTTTCAAACAAAAGGATCATACTAATAACTGCACACATAAAAAAGAAAGCACAGCAACCTGCTTTTATAAAATTACAAGGAACAACACTGTGCTCTTTTGTACAACATAGAAACAAAAAACAAAGAAAAGCAAGCAGAAAGAATTATTCATAATATTAAAAATTTAGATTTCAGACTTTCTAGCATCAAAGTCTTTGGTTGTTAAACACTAAATCAGCACAATCAAAACTACAAATTGCACTACTGTAATGCAGAAGGGTTTTACACCCCTTTATACACTTCTAAATTTAAAAAGAAAGACAAAGATATTTTTAACTATTTTTCTTACCTAGACAATAGTAGGTAATGTACAGAGGATAACTTTATTTTTATAAATGTATAATTGAATGTTAGTGGCACCGTAAACTTTTAGGAATTCTTCAATCTACATTCTTCTCTTCCTCCAAGCAACTAAAACAAGCAATTGTTTCAAGTTATTATCAAGACATAAGGTATTTTATAACCATGTTTTTTTAGACAAACTTTGAAATCATTACATGTGAAAATTTGTTAATAGTTTCTGATGTCTAACTATAGTTTTATTAGAATGGAAAACTTTTTCCCATTTAAAAAGTTGCTCAGAACACCAGCTCTTCTAAAATCAACCAGATGAACCTGGAAAAAGTTCCAACATTTTTTCAAAGTAAACAGACTTGCCCTGTGATGAAATATCTAAAGCAGTATTTCTGCCAGCACTTCAATATTTGATTTTCTTTACTCCAGTTTACCATTTCATATTCATTCAGTGCTCATAGCTCATTCCCAGTGATCATGATCCAAAAAATAGCAAAAAAAAAGCGTCCTCTTTCTGGCTTTCTACTGTGCAGCTCAGCTCAATTTGTGGCCTTCTTACCAGGCCTAGTTAAAGAAAAATTTGGGATAGTTTATTAACACAAAGCCTGAGATCGACCAGCAACCTGTCCAGGGTGAACAACAGCTATTGCCCAGTAACCACAGGAGATAGACAACACCTCCTCCCACAGCTCTTCAAGAAAAAGCAGGGTTAGAAAATTAATGAGTGGAAGAACACAAAAAGGCCAATGATGTTGTCCATTTATGGACTGTATTCTGTGATCTTCCTTCTTTTAAACATGATAGTGATTGACGATGTCCCCAAGTTAACTTTTAAGATTGGCTGTGTTTCGTACCAGTCAGCAAATGGAATTTAATAATAAACACATTAAATAATCTCATCAGACATTCAGAGAACTGACCCTAGGGCCAGTGTAGGTTCAAGTTATGTTTTTTCCTGCTTCTCATTTTTTTCAAGGATAGTGCAATGCAAATATTATGACAGGAGAAAAGTGATTATGTTCACCCTGTTTGTTCTGCTTTGAGGCAACTACATGGGAATGAAAGCTCAGACAATTCTGAAATGAAAATTTATTGATCCCCAGCTTTAGCTACAGTCATTATTTTTTAGATTTTCCTTTCTCTGGAATCAAGTTAAACAAATAACACATTTATCACTGTTTGCTAAGAAATAAATAACAAGTAATAGCTGCAAATACTGAATGAGCAAACACACACAGAAAACACAAGAACAAATAAAAGGTCTTAGGTATTATAAACTGTGTCCAAAACTCGAGTATTTAGAATAGAGCTCAGTTTGGGAGGGGGAGTGTCATGATCCATGGTTTTCTTGTGTTATTTTTGAGCTTCCTGCTGTCTCTGTGTCCTCTGTGTCATCCTGTCTTCCCCTAATTACCCCCAGGTGTGTCTTGTTTCCCTGATTACCTCCCTATGTACTTAAACCCTCCTGTGTCTCTTGTTCCTTGTCGGGTCCTAGTCTGTGTAGTCTGGGTAGTCTGTGTAGTCTGAGAAAGTCTGAGTTTGTCTGTGATTCCCTGAGTTCGCCTGTAACCCTCAGTGTTTGGTTTGAGTAATTCTTCTGCCTCTCATAAGTCCAGCGCTACCGGTGTAAAACCCTGGTTTCTGTTTTGCCGTGCTGCCTGGTCTGAGGAATTTTCAGTTGATGTAATTTTTTGGACATTATCTTCATTAAAATCATCGCTATTCACAACATCCTGGTTCCAGCCCTCTGCCTCACCACCAACAAAACAACCGCTTCCTGACAGGGAGAAGATCCAAACTTCATTACGAGATGCCCTGGCTAGTTCTTTTTGCTGCAAGCTTCAACCTGAATAACTGCATCTAAAATTATTATTTGATTTGATCTGTTGTTGTTGTTATGTAGGGCATGTATTTCAAGAGGTAAGAGTTCACAGGTAGATTGGAATTCTGGGAAAAGTCTTATTGCATTGATTTTAAAAATCTAATCAATTCTGCAGATTATCACAGCTCTAACTCTTTGGAAAATCTTTAACTTAATTGAATTGACTCAACAGTTGAAATAGGAGTGCACTTTGAACATACAACACCAAGAGATGCAACTTATTTCATTTTGCTGTATGTTTTTTTTTTTTTTGAAAATTAGAAGTTACATGATGGTTTCTGTGTTAAAGCAGTCTCTTCAATGCAGTCAGGCATGCTGTAATGATCCTGACCATGGTTGCTGGAATGTTGTCACACTCACTAACGTCTGCTGGAAATGACTGCAAGAAAACATCTGATGTTAGCTTTGATGTGATGCTATTATATGAAATACCTACCCCCCACTTAGGCTACAATGAACTGTTATGAAGGCTGTTTTGATGAAAGACCAATTGCAGAAGAATACAGCAGGTTGAAGAAAACCTGAATATTTACAGTGCCTTAGATTCACACCCATGAAACTGTCTCTGTTTTCCCATATCACAGTCCTAAAACCTAATATACTTTTTGGGATTTCTACATCATAGAACAACGCAAAGTAGCACATCATTTTCAATTTAAATGAAAATAAAACAATATTTAAAAAATGTTTATTACTTAAAGATGAGTATGCCACAAGATGTTGCTGTTGCAGATCTTGGGACTGAGGTGAAGTTGTGAAATTTGTGCCCTCTTTCCCTCTGTTGCGCCACGTTTGCCTGGTATAGCTAGGGTTTGGGGCAGAATTTAACCTAACAGGACAATAAGCATATTATCAAGGCTACACTGGAATAGTTTAAATGGATTTTTTTTTTGAGTATGAGATTTTTGCATGGGCCAAATCTTCAAAAGGTTGATATGTATTAAAAAGACACTTGTAAACCAGTTTGTAAGCGCAGGAGTAATTTTAATACCAGCAACAAAGCAATCTGCATGTGCAGTTCAGCAGGCAGACGGTAGCAACTTGTTTTTTGTGTGTTTAGTTTTATATATCCAGATCATTTTCTGATGACCAAATTAAAAAAAAGTGCATATTCCTATCTTGTGGTAGGACGGTTGTTTTTGTTTCCTTTGATGTTCCTTTATCAGATTATTGGCCGTCAAGATGCAGAACAAGTTTTATGAATGGTATCTAATCTTTAAATTTTTCTTAGCTATTTTAATCCTTTTTCTGTTCTTGATAGCACATTAAAATTTATTCTTGGAGGATCAGGCTCAAGATATTCAAAACTGGGAGAACTTTATCCTCAAGGAGTGAATGCAATGTTTCAATTTTTTTCCACTTCAAGATGGTCCAATATAACTGTATATATTGTTATATTAAAACTGCTCGGATTTCTTAGAACAAAAAATACACTTTACAAATGATAAAATAGTTCAAACTGTTTTGTATAGTTTTGCTCCATACAAGTCAGACATTAATCTAAGTGAAAGCCACTATTATTTTTATTCCAATTGTTGGAGCCACTTACCTCCAGCAGTAGCTGTTTCTCTCCACAGAATGAGTTGCATCTCCAGGGGCCACAGTGTGAGCTGTCCTGCTCTCACCTAGGAACATAACAGATCATCAGAGAGGGCGATGTCCTCCCTGATCATTTGTCAAGTTTCAGTGGAAACTCCTCTTAGCCTTAAGAGGTTCAGTGAAAAAGGAAAAAGAAAACATCAATTGAGTCAATATGTTTACTCAAATTATCCTGTGATCTTAATTCATCCACAGAGGAATTCAAAAAGAAGCAACTTAAGAAACAAAAATAAAATAATCCTTAAAAGCAATGGCTCTCTTTCGCAGACCTCAATAAGTTTTGCAATTTCTTATTTAATAGTTTTTTTTTATATTCATGCCTCTGGTTTAGTTAAGTTGGTGAAAAAAAACAGCCTTCAGGGATTTTCTGGAGCTTCCAGTAACTCTTTCGGCTTAATTTGTAAGAGTAGAGTATTCAGATGAATGTGGCACGTCTGTCCTTTAACTGTCCCCAGGGCCTGAGCTCAGGTAGCAGAACAGGTGACTGGCTCTCAGGTTTCAGGACTTGCATAAGAAGTACCCACTGCACCAGACATTAATGGAGGCAGAGGCTTTTGACAGCTCCTTTTTGTGTCTCTCTGAAACTATGAAGAAAAAAGTACATTTTAAGACAACAAAAGTCCCCCTCCTTACTACAAGTACTCTATTCTTATCAGTGTTTTTTTAAGCAAATACTCTAACAATTTTTTGGAAAGCTTTCTAACAGCAACTTAATTCCTCACAGTGTTAAAATTGATAGACCATAATGTACGCACAAATACAAGAAACACAGAAGGAAACCTATAAGTAACTGTATATATTCTGTAAAAGAGGGAAAGTGCTGGATGTTCAACTTATTGCTTTCCCCCTCAAATAAAACCCAGCCAAAGTAGGCTAGATTTCAAATGGTTTTGTAAAGGAACACAATGCTAACAATTTATCAATGTTAATCAATTTGATTATTCAAGGTAAAAAGAAATAAAACAAACACATTTCAGACTTGTCACTTCTTCTGAACATATGGTGTTTTGAATCCTAAAGAGCAATGTAGTGAGTGATGTCTCATACACACGGAGATTAATCTAAAGGTTACTGCACAACACAATTAAAGAGGCATAGTCAAATTATACGCCTACATATATAAAAAGGCAAAAACCGTAATAACATAAGGATATATACATGAAATTTCCATTTAGTGTTTCGATAGTCCTTTCTGAGCCTAACAAGAAGTCCAGGTGCTAAGAAAAACTTAAACTGAAGTGAGCCATCTGCAGGCTGTACTAGAGAACTAAATATCTGCCTGCCTGCCTGCCTGCCTGCCTGCCTGCCTGCCTGCCTGCCTGCCTGCCTGCCTG
>JAUZNJ010026886.1:0-16651 GCA_034780135.1 Jordanella pulchra | reverse complement strand
CACACACACTCACACCTAGGGAGAATTTAGGGAGACCAATTGACCTAACAGTCATGTTTTTGGACTGTGGGAGGAAGTCGGAGAACCCGGAGAGAACCCACGCATGCACGGGGAGAACATGCAAACTCCATGCAGAAAGATTGAACCCAGGACCTTCTTGCTGCAAGGCAACAACTCTACCAGCTGCGCCACCGTACAGCGCCATTCATAGACCAGTGCTGAACAAAAACCTTTTTCTTTACAAATTAACAGTGATTTTTATGATTGGAATTTCCAAATTGCAGCAAACACATTTAGGTTTGGATCACGTGGTTTTTCTCAATAGTAAGACATAGTTTCCCACTCTAGCCCTTTAGTTGGCAGGGATATGCTTAAAGTGGTAAAAAAAATATGTTTCTCAGAGAGTAATCAAGGCAGAAAAAGACAATGCAAGCAAATAGCAAACTAATAGTACGAAACAAGGTTTTTGCAGTTAAAAGATGAAAATAATACATACAAATGTCCTTTTTAGGTGCCAAACATGGTAATTCCTGAATGGTAAATACACTTATTTCAATTTTCTAAACGTTTTTTAGATGATTTCAGATGCAGAGACCAACACTACCATCCTCTGTTTGAGTCCTGGCTTGTTGAACACTGCAGCGAATCTTCCTTTTTTCTCTGGTTCTCTTTCCTGTCGGTCCCCTATCAAAATAAAGGCCACCAGTGCCTGAAAACAAATTTAAAACATATGTGTAGATAATTTTTTGCAGCATAAAACCCTGGGTGACTGTATGAAGAATCAAGATAAACACTCAGAACAATTTACCCGTGGATTATTAAGAACCAGTAAAACTGTTTTATACAGACATGGTGGTTAGCTGTACTATGCTCTTTATGTGTAACAAGGACTGATGTTGGACTCAGCAAGCTATTCTCTTAAACAAAAATATTCATATAAAAAAAGAAAGATGTTATATTCTTTGTTATAATTAGATCTTGACCACAAGCACATTATTGCCAAGTCGAACAGGCCTGTTGCAGATACCCTCCATACAGTTTGACAGAACCTGGGCTATAGGAACTTAGTGTCCTTCACTGGAAAATGATGTGCGCTGCAACCTTATTAGAGGTTTAGATCTTCCGAATTTGCATGTCTCATAATTCAGCTTTCAGGAAGGTTACCTTCAAAAAGTATTACTGTTCCTGTCGACGGCTTTCTAACAGCTGGCAAAGAGGGCAGGTAAGTGGATTAGGTGTACAAAGAATCGATAGCCAATCACTCAGGCTATTAAAGTAAATTCCAGGGCATTTCTCGTTGTTGTGATGAGGCACGTATGTGTACTACCATTATGAAGCGCATCACAAATGAATAATGTCAGGATTTATCCTCTACTGTCCAGTTCCCCTTCAGCTAATAAATGAAAAGCTAAATGAGATAGATGATGACCGGACAGTTGTACACTTTAGTCACATTAAATTGCTCACATGTCCTTCCCAGAAGAAAAGAAAAAAGGTTAGTGTCTTCATACAATCATATTAAGCTGAGGCTGTCCAGCAGAGATTTTTGGCAGCTACTGTAATGCGACTGTTCTCTGAGATCTATTATTGTAGTGACCTGTAATTCAATCTAATCATGTTCTGAAGTACAAAAAATTTATACCGAGTCATCCTTTTTTTATAGGGTCTGTGGGTGTTATCTCTCGAGTTTCTCATTACAGTGAAACAGAGGCTGTAAAGATGAAATGATCGGCCTAAGGGTAATTAATTTAATGAAACGGCAAAATCTTTAATTGGACCGGTCTGAAAGTCCTGGGTTTTTTTCTATCTGTCCTTAAGAAAGTACGAACAAACCTATAGTCAGATAAAAGGATGTTAGGCAGATCCTATATAAAGTACAAGGCCTTGCAAGAAAGTGAGGTTTGTTATGGGTTTTTAAGATGATTGAGAAAGAACAAAGTTTAGGAAGTCTCTCGATCAGAATCACTCAACTTCTTTGCATTGGGTTTCTGTCATGGGCCCAGACACTATAAACCCCCTGTCCGTAGCCGTCAGTATGTTGAAAAAAATGAAAAAATATGCCAAGATAATAAAAAAGTCCATTCTTCAGCATTGCTAAAATGCCTTTCAAAATTGTAAAGAATTAATCTGCATAGTTCAAAAATAAAAAGTTGGAGCTAAAGATGACAGCAGCTCGTTTGGCTCAGCCCATCAAAAACAACCAACACTTGGCTCCTTAATATCAATCTGTAAAGTGCTCTTTCAAGCTTTTTGACCTAAGCCAAATATTGATTAAGAGACTTCCACAAAATTATTGAACCAATCCTAATTTCTTTATAGCCTGTAATTTGTAATCATTCAAAGTAATTTTAATTAACCTCAAGTCTTCAAAAGTTCCATTTTGGACATCTAAGCTGCTTCTACTCTCTCTATTTAAACCATGACTCTATGTGTCCCTAAAGACTTAAGAAAACTGCTGGTGAGCAACTTAGAAAAGTAATATCTTAAGAGAAGACTGCAATCAGCTGCTGAGAGACACATAACTCACCAGTTGATAAACTACTCTTTTGAAAGTTTTCTGGTAATATTTCCTTGGGAATCACTTTGTTGATGATATATTAATCTACATCTAATAAAATGTATTCTAGATGGCGTGAGGAAAGGATGCTAGGTACAAATTGCCGACAGCTCCAATAAAATAATCATAACTTGATTAGTTGTCCATTAAGCTCCTTTCAAACTGTCCAATATCTGCTATGCCACACTCTCTCTGAATAGTTTGTCTTGGGATTAATGATATGTCATGCAGAGTTTTGCTGTATCATGCTGCTGTATTTATGAGACATATATATGAGGATAAGACACCCAGGAAAAAGACTGACAACGTGGTTAATGCTGTTCAGTGTAGTGAAGAATGGACAGACCTGTACATTTGAGAGACCAAGCAACTTCTGCACAGGCGCATGGCTCAACACAGGAGGGCTAACTCCACAGGACAGGACTCAGCGGTCCATCTACACCTGAAGGCTAAAGGACACTTATTTGAGGACATCAACATCCATATTCTAGCCAGGAAGACAGATGGTTTGAGAGGGGGGGTCAAAGAAGCCATCTTTACCCTAACAGAGGAGGTGGCCTCAGACATAACTTGTCACCCACATATAAAACACACCGAGGAACCAAACTCTGAAGATTCACCTCCCACCTACCTTCACCTGACTCCCATTTTAAAGAGGCATGTGAACAAAACCACTCTAACGAGGGAGTTAAAAACCCATCAGAGCCACCTTTTGTTTCCTGTCTCCCCCTTATCTAACTTTTGGTCACGCCTACAGTATACACACTATGCAGTTTATCTCTGTTTTCTCCTGCATCAGTTAGAACTGAAGAAGTCTCTTGGATGAGAGGCGAAACATCTTCTAGAAAACCTCACGTCCAGTTGCCTAAACTGAACTTTCCAAGCTTGACCATGAGCTGGATGACTGAGAACATTCACAGATATTTTGAGGGTAAATTGACAACCAGCAGATTCAATGAGTGGTAAAGATCCTCACCTCCATTCAAATTATTTTTGCTCGCCAAGCAAATTTCATGCAAAATGTCAGGTAAGGTAAAGGACCTAAAAGTAGTCATTCTTTCAATGGTTTAAAGGTCGATGTGTCTGTATCTTCAGTAAAATTAACCAGTAAGTAGGACAAGCTATTGATTTGATGTGTACGTAATCCTAAACTCTTAGCATGCTGAGGTGAGCAGAACATCATTATTGTAAATAGCATAGTGCAGCTTAAAAACAGATGTGTTTTTATTGGGTCATTGCCATGATATTTAAGCTACAGCTGTGTTGTATGTCCTGAAGTGGTTGACAATGCTTTAGTGAATAGCATGTGAGACTGCAGAGTTAACTCTGTTGAGCATGTTCCCCCAAAAAACCCCAAAACTCTTTATCTAACAAAAATTACAGAGCAACTTGTATGATAAGGGAAGTTGAGTAGCAATCAAAAAGAAAAAAAAGAAAAAAAAGGGTAATTAGAGAAATTATACAGTTGGCACCAAGCTCCAGTGCGTCTTCCATGTCTTCCAGTATTTATTGTATTTATAAGTGGAAAGTCTTAATGAAAAAATCAGTCTCTCCATTGCGTGAATTTCCTCAGTTATGTCCTTCCAGTCCAAACATGCTGGTGGTTCCACGTTTCTTTATCTTTAATAGGACAAAATCAAAGTCTTCTGATGATCTTCACTTACAAATTAGCAGATTATCTGGTTGTGTGAAAATGAGAGAAAGCAACTTTGAAATTCCTTTTCTTGCTTTTTTCTAACAACTGCTACAGATAATTTTCACTGAATGTGACTCCAATCCAGAAAAAGAGAGGTTTCTATTCTATTGACAGAATTGAAGCACTGATTAACAGAAATTCATGTTGGATACAGGGAGCTGACCCTTACTAAAGTAAACCTACAGCAGAAATAATTTTGGTTTTGATTTTGGTTAAGCTGTTTTTGTCCATCATATATTTTGTCTTTTTATTTATTTTAAGTCTCCCCCTGCTTAGAGCTTAGGAAGTGTATTACACCTCCCAGAACTATCAGGTCCAAAGTTGATTCAGAAAGATAATACAACGGTTGTTTTTAGACCTTTAATGATACTTTTTTTTCCTACTAAGCTGTTCTAATATGTCGGTTCAGTGGTGGTAAAGCTGACAGATCTAAGATGGCTCACTTTTAAGGCTTTGCTCCTTTTCCAAAATTTTCAACTCAAAAATATAACATCAGCTCAACAAAACCAAAATTAAGGCCGCTGTCAGAGAGAGCTAAGACAACCTTTGATTAAAAGTTAAGCCTCTAATCCTCTTGAGTGATATTATGAGCGTTTGTTTGCAGCCAGTGGTTGATTTTTTTCCCATGCCAAGGAGCTAGACTGGCCAACAAACTGACAAAGACAAATCTCATACAGTCATGGTGGCTGGATACACAAAACTCACATGATCAAATTTAACCATTAACAACTACGTCTGGAAGAAGGCTACCAGCTACAATACACCTATTAATATGGCTGCACATATACAATAACTGTTTGGCTTTCAAGTTTGCCAAACCACATTATTACAAGCCATGTGTTTGTGGGTCTCTCTAAATACTCTAAACGCTTCATATTCATAGTGAATGTCAGAACTTGAGGGACATATTTCTTAGAATTAGAAAAGGAAGTTTGGGAGCAGTCATGTAATTCAACGCTAAACCACATTTTTCGAGATAAAGCATTAGTTCTTGTTCGGTTCTGTCAAATTACTGCAGAAATGTCCCAACCAGACAGTTTGGACCAATTTCCTGAAAGCGTCAGCGAGGAAAAAGCGAGTTGTTTGTCACAGCAGGTTTCAGCATCACAGACCATTAGCAAGCAGCTTATGGAGTGAATTCTTGTTTTATTTTTTCTAATTATATTTTTTTTGTATTTTATTTTACAAGTTTATATTTTTTCAAATGTTATTTTTCCAAATAAATGTAAGTGATTTTATATTTTATTTATTTATTTTTCTTAAAATTTCAGTTTTTTTTTTTTTTTTTTTAATACGCTCTCTTCTAATTGCTTAGCTCTGCAGCGGGGGGGACCAGACTTTAATTAAAACAAAAATAAAAGAGGGACAACCAGGAGGCTTATGTGGGACAACACGGGGCAGGAAAAGCCTTGTGTTGTAGTGTTGCTTTACATCATGCTCTCCAAAGACACATTTCTGTTGGTCTGTATGGACATTAGCAGCAACTTTTTTAATGGTCAACAGAGAGCGTTTGAGTTGGGATGCAACTTGAAAAGAATGGAATTCCTTAAACTCAGTCCTAAAAGAAAATCTAAATTATATAATATATAAATAATAATAACAAAAATTTTAATTTGAAAATGTAATTTCAAATGTATTTTAAAAATGTTTGTATGGATAAAAGAGATTCCTTACAGTAATTGAATATTCTTATTTCACAAACCATAAATTCTCTAATAATCTTTAAATCATCTTTTTAAAAAAGTATTTGATCATTTTTCCAAGAAGCTAACTAATCTTTTCTACTTTTTTCCCCATGTCTTCTGATAATTTGTATAATATTTACCTGAATTAGACCTTTAGACTCTGCCTCCTGTAACATCCCATTACTGGATAAAAGTCATGTTCAGACTCTGCCAACCTATAATTTAGGACGTGGATAAGGATAGACGTCTTCTTTCTAGGCGAAGGACCTTTTTTGAAGGAGGAGATGGTCCAACGACTTGGTCCTGCATATTCATGTTATTATTAGTCATTTTAGTAAATATTTTAATATAAACATTCCAACATTTTTTTTAATCATTTGACTACTGTCATTATTCGTCATTTTTTCCCTATTTTTTGTGTTGTCATTATTTCTCTTTTTGTTTTTTCTGAAGTTCAAAGGTTAGTGAAACAAAACAGTAAAACACTGACTTCGACCTCTCTTCACTAAGAATAGAGAGCCAACTCTTTTCCTTCGTCTCCTTCCTAACCTTTCAGAAGCATCTAGCAGTGGACTCGCTTCCATGAGGTTTTCCCTGTCAAACAGCACAGCAACTGTCCACTTTCTCCACATGCCTGATAAAGACGATCAGTTGTTGTAAAAAGAACAACTCAATCATATTTCAAGGCCTTTTTTTTCTCCCTTTTGGCATCAATTGATCGTCTTAGTTTAACTGTAAATTATTTGAACTTGAATCTAAATCTACTGTATAAGACTGAGATGAACTCAAACTGGTTTGAATTTGAACACTTTTTCTTTTCTTAAATGTCCTGATGTGATTAAACTGAATTTATTTTTTATGATAAACTTTAATTTTACATTTTTCAGCTCCTTCAGGTCTTTAGCATGATTTCATAATACTCGTTGTTCTCCATCGGTGATAGTATAAAGTCTGGCTTCCTCCAGAGCCAGAGTGAACAAAACATCATCTCAGTGTTTTAGGGTAGTCGTGTCCATGCAGTATGTGTGCTGTATCAGTAGAGGCTGGGAAACTTGGAATCTTGTGAAGTGAGGTGCAGACAAAGAGCTGACAGCAGAGACAAATGCATTCCTTGCTCTGTCCTTGGACGTCTGAGAACAGGCAGCCATGATCCATAAAATGTATTCAGTGTTTATTGAAAGAGTCTTTTGTTTGATATTTGAAAGTCATTAATATCCCCTTGCTTAAATTGAAAATCCTCACACAGTTCAAGAGGTCGAGGACAGTTGGCCAAACATGCAAAGCAAATAGGTGCTAAAGTCTCTGGGGTTTAATGCTACTTCCATCGGTTTGCTTCCAAAAATAGATCTCAGGTATCGGTGATAAAAAGACACCTAAGTTGAGCCCAGAGCTATTTACTAATTGTTGCAGGTGCAAACGAATTACAGTGATACAGCTAGTATTGCATTTCCTATGTACAAAATAATAAATTAAAGTAACAAAAGGAGGCAAAACTGTGAAGCTTATTGGTCCTGCACTCCATTTACTCTTCTGATTGTTTTTCTTTAAAACTAGTTTCACGTAGTTTTGAACGATAATTACTAATGAGCATTTTCCTTTAGTGTTTGAAAACATACAACAGAAAGTAAAAACTGAGAAAGATTGAGGAGATTTGTGTGGTCTATAGCTGGTTTGGTGATGCAGTTCTTCTTGTCAAGGAAGATGCATCTTGTTTGAATTGGTGTTTATTAAATGTGTAATAAAAGTAAAGCAACATTTTACAAAAGAATATAAAAAAAATACAAACATAACAAAAAACAGATCAAAAAACAAAAGTAAACCATCTTCAATCAAAAACGTCACTCCTATTCCTTCCTAGTCTTTCAGATCTTAGCTCATGTGTATTATTCTACTTACTAAATATTTGGGTTCATACAGAATATCCATAATAGTACAGTTCTATTTCATTTTTGCTGATGGAATAGGCAAGCAAAGTTAAATCTCAGAATTTAACTTTCAAGAAAAGGGGGGGGAATATTTCCTAACCTGTTAGGAAATATGTTTAATGTACCTTTAATGTACCTTTAATGTAAAATTAAACCACAGACGGATGTAAAGGAGCACCGTCAGAGTTAACTTTCCCCAGAAAAGGACAATGATTAAACATAGAGATAAAAGGTATTGGGCTGTCTGCTGGCGCAGTCGGTAGCACTGCTAGCTTGTAGGTTCCAGGTTTTCGATTCTCGGCCTGGGGACGTTCTGCATGAAGTTTGCATCTTCTCTCCCTGCATATGTCGGTTCTCTCCTGGTATTTAGAGAACAGTGACTCAGAGAAATATTCTCACGGTCATCCGGAAAAAATACCAAACTGTCCTGTCCTTCACTTCAACCATCATTTACTGATTTATGAGTCGAGCAATGTCCTTGCAAAAAGCATTCAAAGCTTTTTCTGCTCATCTTCAATCAAATGAATGCTTCTCAATCATAAGGTTTCTGTTCTTTGAAGTTTAAAAGAGTAAAAGACATGTCCATATGTGAAAAAAACAAAAAAAGCTTTGGGTGTTGAAAGCTCATCAGGACCTGCTCAGAATAAAACAATTCTCTGGATATTCCCAGAGATTTACCGGTAGAAAAAATTACTTAATAAGGGGAAAAAAAGTTAATATGCACTAAAAGGAATAAAAGAAATGTGAAAAAGGCTATAAAGAGGAGAGCTTATAGTAAAAGGGGACCTCTTTAGACTGCGTGTGGACAGGAAGAAAAATGACCTGGAAAATACCGAACTCTTTGAACTCAGACTTAAAAGCTTTAACTTATTTATTATCTTTTTTTTTTACTATTCGAAGTCAAGACAAACACATTTTAACCTGTTAAGAACCCAAAGGCAAACCCAGTTAAATTGCTGCGTCACCTGTTTCATATTTTTGGCGGCACGTAGGCACTGATCAGCTCAGCTTTAGCTCTCCTCCTTATTCCAGTTAAAGATTGAGGCAAAATCTCAGGACAGCAGTAAAACCAATAGTGCTGCAACAAGCAACCCGTCAGAGCACCTGGATTCTGGTGGTGTTAGCATGACCTGGACGAGTAGGCAGCATCTTTGTATCAACAGTATGAAAAAAAGTTTAGTAAAACCTCTGTGTTTCATTCGAAAAGGCGGCTTAAAGTTAAACTAATTATTAAACGATAGATAAGTGGCTATTTCTGTTCTTTTACATCAACAACATCTTTCCATAACATGAAGCGTAAAATATTTTATTACAATATGCTGATTTAAAAAACACAGTGCTTTATATTTTTAACAATTTTTATTGTACCAATTGTATTAAATACTAACTGAATGATCAAAAAGAAAATCTTCCTTCCACATTATAAAACTAGATATATAAGACAAACAAAATAAAAAAGGGATGGTTAAAATTTCTAAAATACTTAAGATTTCAAATATCCAGAGATCTAAAACTGTCATTTAAAGACAGGGTATGTTGCTCTGATGTCAGGCTATCAGACTATTTACTTACTTGCAGGTAACTTTACATTAGAGACAAGAAAAATCACATATGGTGTTCACCAGGGGTCCATCTTAGGGCCCCTTTTATCTAGTATCAACATGTCCCCTTGACAAAATGTAGATAAAGAACAGCATAAGTTACCATACCTGTACAGATGACACACAGCTGTACATAACGACATCACCAGGTAACTATGGACCCATCTCCAGGATTAGAGGAATAATGTCTCAGCAGGATCTTAAAAAAAAAAATCACCTTCAGTAGAATTGATTCCTGCACTGGTGGCTAAACAAGTCTGTAAGACAGCTGCAGCTGATCCACAAAGCTGCTGCCTCCATCCTCAATAAAACTAAGAAAGTGGAGCACATCAAGCCAGTTCTAAAATCAGTGGCTGGCTCCTTGTATCTCATACTTACTTCTGTTGGTCTATAAATCACTGAATGACACCAGAATATTACTACATACAAATCTACTTTGGATATGTAGAACCAGAAGCTAGCAGCAGCTTTCGGTTCTAATGCTGCACCCATCTGGAATAAACTCACAGAAAACTGTAAAAGTGCTGAAACCCTCAGCCTGTTTAATCTAAATAAAGTCGATTTTAAAAAGCATTTGTTTAGGGTGGCGTTTGGGGGGAGCTTTCAGTCCAATCAATCAACTTATTTTAATGATTCACTTCTATTCTCTAATCTAATTCTTCTAATCTCTAATCACCACTGCAATGTACCTTTCTTTTTTCCACTCATGTACAGCAGTTTGAAATGTGCTATTTCGATAAACCTGCCTTCGCCTAAAGAAACAGTGCAAACATGCAAAAGAGGAAAATTTGACTACAATAGCAACCATATTATATGGACTGTTTCTGCCATGTTTTCGGTAGATTTGTAGTTGAGTCATTTTTTATTTTTATCGTTTTGAACTTGGTCATGTCCTCTGTTTACGAGATATGAGGTTTTCACAAAACAGATGAACCTATGCTAGCATTCATTTGCTCACAGCTGGACTAATTCAGTCACTTGTGAAGATAGACGGATTTTATTTAGAGGTATCGCAGTGAAGGAGGCTGCATATAAATGCAACTTTTGTCAGATTTGTACTTGTAACATAAATTACACCTTAAAATTTTTTATTATTATGGGTCCGATGTATAAAACAACGATGATAAAGTTTTTATTCTGTGTCCCTTTTTTAATTCAGGTTTAAACTTAGTTTGTCCAGGAATAAAAAAAAACAGAAGAAGAAGTAATTGAAAACAAAATGTTAAAAAAAATGTTTATTTTGTTTCAGGAAAGTTTAACAGATTTATTTTCACACAGAGTAAATAAAACCTAATCATAAAGTCAGAATTTAACAGTACTCCATGTAATCATCTACTTTTAATGACTGCAGTGTGTTACTTTTGCTGAGGAGCGTCCAGAACAGCTGTTCAATCACAGATAAGCTAAGCCTGGAATCCTCAACCCAGATGTTCAACGTAAGAGATTGTTAAGCAAAGCCCTTGTGAAGCGATGGGAAAATGTCCAGGCAGGACCAGACCTCTGAACCTTTAGCACTTCACCTTTTGGCCTTTTTCTCCTTCATGATCTTCTTGCTCTCCTCTCTCCTTCGCTTGTTGACGGGATTGCGTGGATCGTAGATCTCGAATGTATCTTCATCCTGCATGTTGGCATCCTTGACTTTTCTGCTTTGCTCATCAAAGTGCAGAACATGGGCCATCCTAAATCAGATGGAGAGAGGTGGACAGAGTTCAAAGCACAGCAGAGGAGCTTCCACTAAATCAGCACTTTTAAGCCCCTTTTTCCTCGAGGCAAATCCGTTTCTGTTCAAACCATCTGCAAACCAAAATCCCTAAAAAACAAACAAAAAGAAGAAAATTGGGGGAAAAAAATGGATGAAAATAAATCATTTGCAAACAACTTGACTAAAAAGAAGGAATTACTTAAAATATTTTATTTCACTAAATTAACATTTATACATTTTTTATTTCATTTTTGTGTTATTTGAATTACTAGTGTTAATTTACTATTTGCTTGAATAGGAGGGTATGTTAGCTTTCAAGCACAAGTGTATACATCTATAAATTCATGAAAAAAAGGTATGAAAATAAGCTTTATATGGAAAAAGTATTTTCTCTCCTACAGTTAAAAACTGTTTGCTATACCAACTACAACCATTTAGCAATCAGCCTTTAACATTTAACTGCAACATTTAAACTCACTCTTCATTACAGAATTGTTACAATTCATTTGTTTTATCTGTCAGTAAACTGAGCACTTTTTTAAAATAAATTTATCAGAACCACAACAGGAAGTAGGATATTGCAAATATTGCCTAATGAACAAAAGAACAAAACAAAAAAATGTCGGTAATCATTTGTCACGTGGCAAAAAAAAAAAAATAAAAAATAACAAAGTCCGGATTGGGTGTGAAAAAGTACTTATCCGGGACCCCCCCAGAGACCCCCAGACTTCCTTCTTCTCAGACTCCTCCAGCTCTGCTGGGGGAAGCCCAAGGTGCTCCCAGGCCAGCCAAGAGACATCGTCCCTCCAGGGTGTCCTGGGTCGTCCCCTGGACCTCCTCCTGGAGGGATGTGCCTGGAACACCTCCTGAGGGAGGCGTCCAGGAGACAAACGAAAAAGATGTCAAAGCCACCTCAGCTGACTCTCGATGTGAAGGAGAAGCGGCTCTACTCCGAGCCTCTCCCGAATGACCGAGCTCCTCACCCTATCTCTAAGGGAGAGCCCAGCCACCCTGCGGAGAAAGCTCATTTCGGCCTCTTGTATCCGGGATCTCGTTCTTTCGGTCATGATCCAGATTTCATGACCATAGGTGAGGGTAGGAACGTAGACCGACCGGTAAATTGAGAGCTTTGCCTTTTCGCTCAGCTCTCTCTTCACCACGACAGACCGGTGCAGTGACTGCATTATGGCAGCAGCCACCCGGATCCGTCTATCGATCTACCGCTCCATTCTCCCCTCACTCGTGAACAGGACCCCAAGATACTTGAACTCCTCCACTTGAGGCAGGAACTCTCCTCCAACCTGAAGGAGACAAGCCACCTTTTTCTGGTCAAGAAGGGCATCACTGTCAGAGTCCAACATTCACCGGAAACAAGTCCGACTTAATGCCGGAAATGCGGACCAAACTTCTGCTCCGCTTGTACAGCAACTGGATAGCCCCTAGTAAAGAGCCTCCGACTCCGTACTCCTGAAGCGCCCCCCACAGGGCAGCACGAGGAACATGGTCTCTAACCCTAACCCTTCTCCAGGTCAACAAAGAGGAACTGGTGTGGAAGAGGAAGGTGTGGTGAGGAAGGGTGTGAAAGAGCTTATAGTTGAGCAGGCAGAGAATACGCCAAACGTGCTAAGCAACAAAGCTAAGCAAAGTTTTCGTGGCTGAGCGCACGCCAGGCATGTTTTAAACAAATGTTGTGTGAGACTGAACGCTCCGCACTGGTCCCCCTGCGTGCTCAGGTTGCTGGAACTACAAACACGCCATAAGGAGAATTTTATACAGTACATGATGGGCGCGATAATCGCCATTGCCAATAAATTGAGTTTCCAATTTTGTAATAAAAACAGCCAGTAGGTGGCGCATAACAACGTTCACATCTGGTAATCATGGCAGGATTTACCTTGGTGTATATTATTGTACTGAAAGATGAAAATATGTTTTTGTTTCCATTTTTTTAATCAACCTATGTGTCCCTTATATACAGCTCAATGAAAAATTGACCAATCCCAACTGATTCATTAGTTAAAATGGAACATAGTTAAAGTTATATCAACGATCTTTCACTTTTAAATACATTTTAATAGTTTGAAAAGATGTGTGACAAAAAGCCAGAGGTCTCTGAATAAAAAAATTTCCATGTCACTAAGATGCATCTCTGACAACAAAATTGCTTCCTCCTCCTAAATCTCAGTTTTACTCATAAAAAAGGAGGTTCCTCAATTCTGAGAACACTAACAGGAAACACAACAACTTTTCAAGAGCCATAAAGACAATTACCAAATGGACAAAAGTAATTAGATAACTCAGAAAAAAGCTTAAACGACTCTGAAACATTCAAAAGAATTTAGCTGGAGGGCAGATTTTTATCCCATTTAAAAGGTTAACAGTAACCAAACCTCTGTCAGCGGAGGTTAACGGGGCCATCAAGCATGTTTAGTATTGTAACAGGACACAGCTCACATGAAGCATGCATCTACAGTACATCCTGTTCAAACAGGAGATATGCATCGTTAAAGAAAAAGTACTGAGATACAGTGAAGCTCTCTTTGTGTTAGTCTGAGTCAAAAGAGTCCTTGAGACAAAAGGAAAAACATACTTTTTTAATAGAAAATCTATAGATCAAATTTTAAATGTGTTTTTTTTACATTGCTTGTTGTGATTTTACTTAATTTATACAAAAAAGGTGGAAATTAAAGAAAAAGGCTAGCAAGGAAAATTAAGATTTTCTGTTAAAACTTAGGAACAATTAATACATGAAAGGTTCTGAAAGTAACGACAGTGTGTATTGGAACCTGGACAAAATACAAATACACACAATGAAAATCTGAATGTACTTTGGCCCAAACTGGCACTGAATACATATGTTTCCATTTGCATGGAGCTGACATGTCTGACCTGTGAGCAGAGATGCTCTCTGATTTCTCCAGTGAGTCTTCTCTTCTTCACCAAGATAGCGTATATCTCAAGCTGGCGTATATCTCAAGCTGGCGTATATCTCAAGTGGTAATTGGGAAAAGGGCAGGGTGCACTCTGTAGAGGAAGCAACCCCATCAAAATAAAACAAAGCGACTCACATAACTAAGGACAATTTTAGAAACGGCATAATGAAGAGTACCTTTGGCCGATGATTTGAACCGAGGACCTTCCTGATTCCAGGAAACGGTTCTACCAACATGTCTACTATTCTATGTCTGCAGATTGCTTACTCCTTTCTGCCCTGTGCATTGTTCAGAGTACGGTTTGTTATCAGCCTTTCTATGTGTGACTGTCTTTTCTGTGCTCATTTGTTGTGACAGCTCATCTAGGATGTCATTGCTAGAGTCTGGCAGACCCCGAGGACTCCTGCTGTGTGAGCAGGCCTCCTCGGATAATTTGTCTACCAGACTCAGTGATGACAGCCTGCCGACCATACGGCCTCAGCGTCACATGTGGAGCTAAAGCGCGATTTGGAAGCTCAGTTTCAGGAGTTTATCGAGACCACTTTGTGCAGCTGTGACGCAGATCTACAAAAACTCGCTTTTTCTAAAGGAGAGCAGTAGCGGTTTATGAATCAGGCCAATAGACTTTGTGTGGATGTGAATGCTAGCTGACGGGTAGGAGGGGCCGAAGAGGGAAAGCCAGCACCCGTAGAAACAGAGACAGATGGAATAGTTTACCTCCTCTGGCCCAGACTTGACTTTGAGTCTCTGACCTGTTGTAACCCACATTCTGCTCACAGTTCCCGTAGAGTGGCACAGACTTCCCACACATTTTTATTTCTAAGACTCCTATGCTTCCCCCCTACCCTACCTGGAATAGTGAGGAGTATCTTTGGCTGAGAGAAGCTCCAAGTGCCAGAACACGCTTCTCACAAATTCATTAGGGGGCCCCCCCCACACCCTGCCAGACAGCACTTCGAGAGTGTGTCTCATGACTAATAGCAAGTACAGATTTTGTTATTTCAATATCTCCCTCTCTCTCGCTTGCAGACACTCGCCTCAAATTCACTCACACACATGGTATTCATTTCAAACTTTCACCCTGTGCAGTTTGAGATCTTTGGTGAAAAACAGAATATGAGAGGAAAACACAGCGTCAGGACTGATTTCCTGATGGCCAATCTGGTGTCTGTGAGTACGATTCTAAGCCTGACAAACATGTATAGATGCTGATACACACATAAATGCAACTTTCACACATAGCTATAACAATATTAAGTGAGCTTTAGAACTGAAAGAGATCAGGTTCATTACTCCCAGGAGAAAGAGGGACCTGTTTGTTCCTTTGGACATTTTGTTTTCACTGCTTTTACTTTTACAACAAATGTTTTGCTGCAGATTTAATCACAGTCTCATAAATAAAGAAATGACCAGTTGATACCTTTGATACTGGCGATCAAATCATTTTATGATAGGATGAAAGCCTCGTCTTTGACCCACTGCACCAGTATTGTGCTCAGGTAGGCTCCCCGAAAGAATTTCCTCTTCTGTCTATTTACTAGCGCGTCTTCTGCAGGGAGAACTGCCAGACTAATTAATACTTTCAAGCGTTGTTTATTTTATGATCTGTCATTTAAATCCCGTATCAAAGAGGTTTCTAGAATTTCCTTCTGTCATCTCCAGAAATTGCAGAAAATAGCAGCATCCTCTCCAGGGGGTGATGTTGAGAAACTAGTCATGCATTTGTTGCTTCAAGGCTGGACTATTGTAATGCTTTACTATCAGGAAGTCCACAAACTGTAGTTAAAAGCCTTCAACTGATCTAAAACACTGCAGCCAGAGTTCTGATGAAAATTAGAAAGAAAGAACGATCATATTTCTCCTATCTACCGTACGTTTCCTCTCATTGGCTTCCTTTTAAATCTAGAATAGATACCATTTGTGCTATTGACATAATTCAAATGGATTCTAAAAGCTTAGAATCGCAGCTTTGCGCCGATATATTACACATGACGGTACTCTGAACCGTTGCTGCGCTGTGCAGAGTTTTTGTTGTGGAAAAAAAGAGCAGATTGGGAGTGAGCCAGTGGATGATCATGAGTGTTTCAGCTGTAATTTGTTAGTGTATTGTACAGTCTGAAAATTCAAATCCATCTTTTGATTTTTTTTTTTTTGTTTTTTCACACAATTGAAGTATTTATGACATATGAAAATGTCTGTTTCTTTGGAGATTTTAAAAGTTATACCTGTCCTAAAAAAAGTGGTAAAATATTCCACACATATCTATTTTTTTGACAGATGTATTGATAAATAAAAAGAAAACGTACCAGGCGGGCTGTTACTATAGCAGGAGGTAAAGGTTTAAATGGCCAAGCTCCGTCTAATATCAGAGATCTGATTATTCCTAATGTCCCCAAGACAGTCAGCTTTCCTTTGCTAAACTATTTAGTGTCTTTTTGAGTTTTTGTTATTCACATGAGAAATACTTCTGTGCTCATGATTAGATAGATAGATAGATAGATAGATAGATAGATAGATAGATAGATAGATAGATAGATAGATAGATAGATAGA
>JAUZNJ010026875.1:6436-16652 GCA_034780135.1 Jordanella pulchra | reverse complement strand
GAGGGTTCTGCGCAGTATCTTGGCTGTGCCTAGAACTGCACATTTCTGGACTGAGATGTCTGATGTTGTTCCTGGGAACATATATATATATATATATATATATATATATATATATATATATACATGCATATCTGTATGTTTTTTGAAGTCATTGGGTCATCAATGGGTTAATTTAAGCTGCACCTGGTTTAAATTGTATAAAAAATTAGATAAAATCTTCTTTACAGAACCTTTTGCCTTTGAATTATTAATCAATGAATCAAAAAAATAATCAACAAATGTATGGATTAGCAAAATAGTTTAGTTGCAGGTCTACTCCCTAATCATCACTGACTCACTAAACTTCTTTGCACTTAGTAATCTTACATCCTTTATCATTCTTCTCAACTCTGCCTTTGAATGCATGATCAACTCCTTTACCCATATTTTTTTGCTGCTTCACCTCCTCATAGATTGGGTCAAGGCCTGTCTGTTGTACAGCTGTCATGTTAGCAGTCTTACACATGATACAGGTCATGGCACGCCCTTACTGCTAAATATTTACTTTTATTTGTCTTGTGTAACAAAATAATCTAACTTAATAGTTGACACCTAGAAAAATGCTAATAGTCTACAGGAGCTACTGCAGCCTCTGTCCTTCATTGGTAAACATAAGAAAGATGCGTAAAGCAGCACATTAATCTGAAAAAGATTTGTAAAAAATCTAACCTCTTATATGAGTTCCTGTTTCCATGGGGTGTAAATATGAGGTGACTCAGACGTCTGCTTCTCTTGGCCTGTTTTCCAAACGGGAGGAATTAAAGAAAGTACCATTTAAGTGAAGCAGATGTGCGTTGATTGTCATGTGTGTCAGCAAGATTATAGCTGACCACCATTCAGAATCACAATGAGAATTTAAAACAACAGAAATCGTGACAAGGAAAGCTGGGTAATGACATTTATCCTGAGCAGTATTATAATACACATCACAATGAATAGTCTGGGAGTGATGCAAGGAAAAGGCCTTGTCTGTCCTACCATCCCAAACAGAAACAACTAGACTTCAGACTTGATCTGCAGCCTTCTACTTTAGTCATCTAAAGCTGTTACAGTTTTATAAATAGATTATGCATAGATGTACATTTATTTAAAGTGGCGTGCATGTTTTTTAGAGAAATTGTCTGCTTGTGTTAATGTAAACTTTAGAAATGAGTGATAAAGCAATTTAGACAAATGTTCCATTTTTTTAGTTACAAAGCCCCAAAGAAAAAGGTTCAAGGAAACACTTTTAAAAATCCTTAAAAGGCCTCTGGATCGGTTGATTAGTGTTTTTGGAAGTATTAAAAAAAAAGACCTGAGACTTTTACACAATGTATTTATGCTTTACTGGTTTGGATTTAATTCTCTTATCTTTGCTCTGAGAACATGCAGGTGCTCCTGTTGTACATTAGTGACAGTAATCCCTCAGTGGGAGGAGGGTTTATCCAGTCCAGGAAAGGGCGGATGTGGAGCTTAACCCCTTACAGTGGATCACATGACTTCACAGCTGACCATAAATAACAAAAAAGATCAGCCAAAGAGATCAGACGGACACAAATCCGTAAAACCAAACATACCCTGATCTTGTATATTAAGAGTCCAGCTGATGTTCTTTTAAAGCTTGCAGTTTATGTGTCACACAGATTGGGTCAATTGACTGAAGGGTTTTGGTCCAGTTTTACTTGGACTGGACCTCCCTTTAGCTACACCTTTTTACAGAAATATCCCTGTATGTGATTTCATATGACAAGTTAAACAGCACCTAAAAGATTTCTACTGAGTTTTTTTTTTCTTTTTACACTTTTCATGTCAAACACATTTTATTATATTTTCTTATATATATATTATGGTCAGCTGTAAAGAGAGTTATGGCTAACCGGTACACAGACCATGCAGGTAACATGGGAATGCAGTGTGTCATCCCTATTTGGTGTCAGGAATCAGTGAGACTGGGTAGGCCAGGGGTAAGGGTGAGGTCAGTGCTTTTTCATGGGGGCAGGAAAAATAAGAACAACAAATACACACACAAAGAAAACAGTGTAAGTTTTGCTTTAAGTGAGCCACAAAGCCAAGGTTCCAAACCCCTTATTGAACAGATGAAAGATGTGATCCTTTCTTAATATGGCTAGAGCTTAGAGCTAACTGTAATTTCTAACTAATTGTTTAAGGGATTTGTAATCGCAAAATATTAAATAGGTCCAAGGGACGAATCAGTCACAGTCTTTTCTGTTAGCTCATATCATCAAATGGAATTCATTTTGTATTACACTAAAAAACATATTAACATAAATACATTCGCTCTTAGCAGGTAAATAAGATAAATTTGGCAGGTTCCTGGGTTTTTGTTTTTTCTGTTGGGATTTGTTTTCTTTTCTTTTTCTTTCAGGACACTAGATGGAGCCAGAGGCTGGGCTGGAGCAGCTTTTGGATGCACAGCTGTTTCTCATCTTCTCATCAGTGGAGAACTTTAAAGAGCCAGACTGCCAATACGTCAAGGCCTGAGTGTTTGCCTTCCATGGTATTCAGTGCCCTCCAGCATAAGCCCAGTGTTTTTCCTAGAGTTGTGATTTCGTCTCTTCCGGAGAAATACTAGAGATTTGGGTGGAGATCCGATCGAAGTGTTCCCCCTGTTTTTCTGCGATGCCATGGATTATACCCACTGGTTGCCCAAACCCTATTGCTCCTTTTCAGTTGATCTTCAGCCTCGGTCAGGCAGTTCCAGTCGGCAATCAAGCTTCTCACGAACCCTTCAAATATAGTCTGCCTGTTCTGCCCTCCGTCTCAGCCTGCTCCTCTCTCAGCCATAAAAGATCTTTCAAGTTGAACCCGGCATCTACCCAGAAGAACCATTCATCAGTCAAGTCAACCTCCCTTACAAGAAACCCCAGGTATCTGTTACCTTGAGTCAGCAAGTAAAACTGTTTTCCTTTAACTTCTGCGCTCCGAATTCCGAGCTTCATGAGCTCATCACTCTATCTAATGTTCCCCTTAGTGCAGTGAGAAACTTATCCCATTCATAAGAAGACAAAGATTTAAACCAAAGAACTGTTCCGTAAATTATGTTTATTTTAAAAAAAATCACTTAACTGACTTTGTCTCCTGTGGCGTTCTACACGTGGGCTAGTTTATAGAACCCAAACATGACAAAATTGACAAAGGACAGAGAATGTTTGCCTTTAAATTTCAATTTCTGCAGTGTTTGCTTTTAATACTTTTCTACGGGGGCACTGGCCCCTGTTGGCCCACGTCTAAAACCGCCCATGTCAGTAATGGCATTCTTTTCATTTGTACATGAATGTCAGTAATGGCTTTCTTTTAATTTGTACATGAATGACCACGCTCAGAGGCTGGAAAAGGTAACATTTGTTTTATTGAAAATCCTTTAGTGAATCACATTGTATGCAGATGATCTTATGGCTTTTAGTCCAATAAGTGCTGGTCTTCAGCAGCTGCTGACCATATTAAGAGTGTATAATGAAGAGCAGTGGTTCCCAACCCTGCTCTTTAAGTACCTCTGTCCTGCATGTTTTAGATGACAACAGCTGCCACACACCTGGCTCATATAAATGAGTGAGGAAGTCATGCAATTATTTGAATCAGGTCACCTGCAACAGAGACATCTGCACATTTAGGTCAGTTCTCAGGAGTACCTGAGAACCAGGATCAAGAACCACTGTTGTAGTGTATGAATAAAAGTATATTCCTTGTAAGAGTGTTTTTAGAATCTGTCGAACTAAAGGGGATGAATTTAAACGTTTTAAAAATTTAAGTGGATAATTTGTCAGTGTCATTGAGAAAATGAAAGATCTTGGCCACTTCATGACAGTGTACCCAACAGGCTGTATGCTGCATGCTCAAGTCAATATCCGATTTGTGCTGAAAAATGATGCAAAACGTTTTCTCTTTACAGCATACTGCACATCGCTGTATGCTTCATATATGTGGTCAGACTATTAAAAGAGGTGTCAGAAAAAACCTAAGGTTGCCTGCAACGCTGCATTGAGAATGGGCTACTTCTGAAAAGACAGAAAACACGTGCTAGTGCAAAGTTTCTGACAGCAGGTAGCTGTGCTTAGAAACCTCATGCAGGAGTTTATGTGCTATTTAAGTGAATGTAAGAATTAATTTATCATAGTTTTAGAAAAGCAACAGCTGAAATCATTTAGAACTGTGGAAACAAAGACCACTTCACTGCCTTCTTTAACTAGTGTTATGAGTTTGTTTTCTCTGAAATGTTAAGTTAGTTTCACAACATATTTAATGGTAGACCTTATAAAAGGATCCCTCTTCTGTCAGTAAATTATTTACTAGCTAGATGTTTTTTATTTTTTTAGCAAATATAAGATGGGCCTATATGTGCATTTCTTTCCCAATCTCTTTCTTATCATGAAATTGACCTTTATTAAGCAGACTTTAGGGGTTTTATGTCCTTTTGTGACCTCCTTGACGTATTATCAATGCACTTTTAGAGTAATTCTGGTTAAGTGGCCACCCCTGGCAGGATGAACAACTGATCCATACTTTCTTCATAGGTGGACAATGGTTCTCACTATGGCTTGCTTGAGTTCTAAAGTCTTATAGATAACTTTGTAACGTTTTATATGTCATTTTCTTTGTTTTCTATATGTTTGGTATTCTTATCCTACTTCATGCTGTTAGACTGGTACTGTTTAAGTCACTACCAGAAAATAAAATACCGGAAATAATCTGTTTTCAGTAAGAGGAAATACCTGTTAGAAGAAGAGACTGTAATTTTCTTATGTAGAACATAAAAAAGCCAGACAGCATCAAGGTTAACTGAATGCTACTTACTTAATTAGTCAATCTCAGATGGTGAAAGAGTTTCTTTCTAGTTCCTGTCAAGCAAGTAAGACAGAGATTATCTACAGGTGACTGCAGAGCTAAAGCATTGGCAGTTCTTTACATAGTGAAGAGAATATTTCGCTAATAATGGTTCTTTGAATAAAAATGAAAGGTAAACAAACTTCTTCAGGGATGAAAATGGCATCCTTTTTTCACCAGATTTTAAAGTTTAATGAGGTCCTTAGCAGGAAATGGAAGGGTATTCAAAATCTGCCTCCCAAACAGCAAGTTAGCATGTAGCTGTCTCTCTGTCTATGGTAGAAGGGATCTAACAGTTGCTATGGAGACTTTTTGAACTCTTTCTCTATATTTGGTTTGTACCAAACATCTCCTCTATTTTTCTAGCCAGACAGTTCAATGTCATAGCCTTCTGTCCAAAGAACTTTATTTCAGAAGTCCCCCTTTTGTCTATTTTAATGTTTCCCTTTATATCCTGATCAAGACCAAAGCTGCAATGACTATCTTACACCTCTGTCTGTCTGTCTCAGCATCCATTTATGTTTCTGTATTGTCTGCTGTTTGAATTGTTCATTTTCTCCATACAAGTTTTTTATACTGCAGAAATTGTATCTGTTTCTGTTAATAAACCAAATGTTTTTCAAATATGTCATTGGATGGATAGATATAATCATTAAAAAAAAACAATAAAAAAGGCACCTCTTTTTTAAAAAAAAAAAATCTTATAGTTAAAGTGGTTCATATTATCTTGAGCTATCTCTTTAGTTATCCTTCTATAGGCTTAAATTACTGGAGGACACAGAAACCATTTTTCATTATTCTACTTCATTCTTTCTCCGTTCTCCCATTATGCAGTATTTGTTAGTTTAACCCCTAAATTTATGTGCTCTCTGCCTTTTCTTAGTCATAGTAGCTTCATATGGTATGTTACTGTTTGGCTGTGACACCATCATGGAGAAGAGAAATATCAGCAGGGCTGCTTCCATCAACACCTTTGATTATAGAAGATGATAGAGTTGGGCCTGTTTTTCAGTATTTAGCCCCGTTTCGCTCCTAGACACAGCTATGGCCTCAACTTTTAGTGTGAATAACTGCATTTGCTCTATTTCATCCCAACTGACATTAAAACAGTCTCAGAGTTTGTCTGTTTAACTGTGTCTTTCCTAGACAGAAAAACATATGGAGCTAGTGTACTGTTACCTTTTCCAACATTAATTTTATTGTGCATCAGTGCTTCTATGTTCATCTTTCGTGTCTGCTTCTCTCTCATTTAAGCCCTAGTCAGCTTCAGCAGAAGGCTGGTCATACTGAGCCTTGTTCTGCTGGAGGTTTCCCTCTGTAAAAATGTAATGTTTTGCCTCTCCACCATGTCTGCATTTATGCCTAGAGGGAGGGATTACTGTAGAGTCAATGACAAAATGCAAGCAATTGTCTACAGTCACCACCCAGGGGAGAGTCCTGCAATGTTATTGATTCAATGCAATCAGTTTGTTTTCCTTTGATAAAAAACTTTTTTACTAATCTAAGTATGACATGAGTGATTTGTCTTTTTTTTTACCATGGGAGATGACATATTGGCGCTATATAAATAAACTGAATTGAACGTTTCCCGTCGATTTACAGCAATTTCTATCCAATAATAGAATCATATCAGTTAATTTGGAAATCTTCAACTCTACATTTTGAATTCAAAGTAGGAAGTGACCATCAAAAATGTCAAATATGATAATTTCAAATTGACGCGCAATCAAGTAAATCAAACCCTTCTTTGGATGAGGGGGTGTTCCATAGTTTACACTGCTTTACCTTGAATTTAAACATTTTTTTTAATGCAGAAACACGATTGAATTAAATTACTTTGACCTTTTAGGGTGTATTATACATTTATTTGAACGCTGGGCGCTCTTATATTTATTAGCTTTGACAAAAATTAGCGCGAGGATTCTACACGGTAGTTGTAGTGTGTAGAACCGGAAACGTTACAGGAAACGGTTCCGTTTCTGTTTTTACTCCCGTGTTTTCCACCATGAAGGAAACAAACATGGCTCCTCCGGTGAACCTGGGGGCTTTGCTTCAGGCTGAGCTCCAAGAGGACGCTGCGCACCGGGAAAACGGGCTGTGTGTGGTCGGTACCTTCGGTAAAAGCAGCGCGCAGACCGGACCTTTAAAAGAGTCCATAATCAACACGCTCACGGACAAACACATATTCTCTCTGTTCGGGGGCTCGGAGGATGACGAATCGGAGGACAGCCACATTGAGGCTTTCTACGACCAAGAGAACCGGGTGCTGTACCTACTGCTGTCCTCCGTCTGCGACAGCCGACTTTTGCTGCGGGCCTGTCGGTCTCTGAGCTCCGGGGTCAGCCATTCCGACGCTCACGACTTCTGGAAGGACCTGGAAAGGCAACACTGCCTGCACTTACTCTTCCTGTTCTCAGTGTGCCATGTCCTCTTGCTGGTTCACCCCAGCCAGACCTTCGACGTGACCTACGACCGGCTGTTCAGGGCCCTGGACGCCTTGCGGCAGAAGGCCCTTCCTCTGATCCGGGCTGCTATCAAAGACTGTACGGTGTCCAAAGAGTGGAAGCTGAACTGCAGACCCTGTCCTCCTAGGCTGCTGTTTGTCTTCCAGATGAACGCAACTCTAAAGGTCTATATATGAGTTTACAAACCACCCATCATTTGTATTCTATTGTGATTCCTTTTACTTAAATCGATTTATTCTGTCTTAGATTTTTCAGACTCTTCTAAATGTCTTCACAGTGGACGGGGTTCCTATGCTGTCTGGGAACAATTTTTCAGTGTCTTTCAGGTCTAGATAATTTTGGAAAAAGAAAAGAGTACAGACATCTAATTAGATTTCTTAATTTAATTCTCTATATGATTGTATAAAAGGTACAGTTGTGATCAAAAGTTTACATACACTGGGTCAAATGAGCCCTTTTTAAATGGGCTCATGAGAAATCAACAGCTGTAGTCAATCAGAATCACTTACAAGAAGTGAAACCCAAGACAGCCATGACATTATGTTTTTTACAAGTGTATGTAAACTTTTGACCACAACTGTATCACCATCCATCCACAAGCCTGTCTTATTATTTATCCCACTTTCCACCCATCTTCATATTTCACAAAACTATTGGTATAAATTAGAAGTAGTGGAAAATTAACCCAAAAAGCAAAAAAAAAGAACATAAAATAAAAACAGCTGAAAATAAAAAAAAAGGGTTTAAAAAAATAAGACAGCTGATATTCACCTCTTCCTCAGGCTTCTTATATTAGATATGAGTTGGATTCAAACCTTCACGAAGTTAGTTTGGCAGGTCCTGTGGTTCTCATTCTCTCTGCTTTGTTGGTCTAAAGGTCTCTGGAAACGGCTCAGAATCTGGAGGAAACCCTGACAAACCCAAAAAGCATTCCCCAAGGAGACGCCTGCAGCACGCTCTGGAGGACCAGATTTACCGCATCTTCCGTAAGAGTCGGGTCCTGACCAACCAAAGCAGTAACTGCTTGTTCACGGTGCCAGCCAACCAGGCCTTCGTCTACGTGATACCAGCAGCAGACAAGGACCCGGTCAGCACTTTGCTCGACCAGCTACGGTCCAACTGCATCTTGTCAGAGCAGGACCCCGCCCCGGTTCCGACCGGTCCTAGGAGATACCAACAGATGCGACGATCGGCTCGGCAGCCCAGCAGTGGTGGAGACGCCGGCAGTGTGTCAATGGGCGGCCAGCTGGTGGACTGCAGCCTGAAGGAGTTCCTCTGGCAGCACGTGGAGCTGGTCCTGACCAAGAAGGGCTTTGACGACAGCGTCGGCCGCAACCCCCAACCTTCGCACTTTGAGCTGCCGACCTACACCAAGTGGGTCCAGGTGGCTTCCAGACTCTACCAAGTCCTGATCACCAACACAGACGAGGAGCTAGCTGAGCTAGCCACCAAAGTGCAAAGCCAGGTGAAGGTTCTGGATGGCTTTCTAGACGCCGACACAAAGTTCTCTGAAAACAGGTGTCAGAAAGCTCTGCCGCTAGCTCACAGCGCCTACCAGTCCAACCTCCCACACAACTACACCACAAAGGTGCACAAAAACCAGCTGGCGCATGCGCTACGGGTGTACAGCCAGCACGCCAGGGGCGTAGCCTTCCAGCGCTACGCTCTGCAGCTTCACGAGGACTGCTACAAGTTCTGGAGCAACGGCCACCAGCTGTGTGAGGAGCGAAGCCTGACGGACCAGCACTGTGTGCACAAGTTCCACCTGCTGCCTCAGCCAGGTCAGGAACATCTACCCATTCACACAGGAAGTTTTGTGTATCTCTGATGTGTCTAAAAAAGGTCCAAAAATCAACAAAGTGTAAGAGTCAGGAGCAGAACGGATGCAGCTAAGGCTTTATTTAACTGTTGACCCGTTTATTCCCAGGAGAGAAGCCGGACATGGACCACAACCCGCCCATCACGAATCACAACAGCAGGGGGCGCTCCACCAGCTCCTGTAACTGTGGCAGGAAGCAGGCTCCTCGGGAGGATCCATTTGACATTCAGGCTGCCAATTATGACTTCTATCAGGTCAGGATCTGCTCTCTGATGGACACCGCTCATGTAACTTCATCTAAAAAGGGGGTATTTTATTTTGACATCAATACAATGGTGAAGCCACGGTTAGGCGAAGTACGTTTTATTTATATAATACAATTCAACACAGAGACGGTTCAAAGTGCTTTACAATTAAATTAAACAATAAAATAGACAGAAAAGTAAAGAGGACGATGTGATGAAAGCAAATGAAACAGTTGGACAACAACTCTAAACAGTTTAACTTCAACAGTCAAAGGAAGTTCTAAACAGATGATATAATAACTTTGATTTTAAAGAACTCAGGCTTTCAACACTTTTACAGCAGTGCTGGTTTCAGGAGATTTTCACAGGGATGTCCAAGCAGGAACCAAAGTGCACTGAGGGGCGACTGACAACTAATGGACAATGAAACCAGTTCAGAGTCAAACTATGCGGATCACAATCAACCTACATCTGTATTTTACAGACAAATCACTGAAGACGGACCAGGTTTTCACAAGACCCTTGCTAGGAAAGCTACACACATTTATACATTAGTGCTGTTTGAATGAATTTATGGTTCTACAGAATGTGTATTAAATGGGCTGAGCAGTTATTCTGTATCTTTAATTACATAGAAGACTCCTTGATGACTGCAGTGGCAAACTACCCCATAAAACATAAAAACGAATTCATAAAAGAGCACCAATACTGTATTTGTCCTCTTTAAATGTAATGTATTGTTGTGGAGGAGTAATTTCTGTTTTTTTTTTTTTGGGGGGGGGGGGGGGGGGGTTGCCGTTGTTGGTTATTTTACCAAATTTAAAATG
>JAUZNJ010026874.1:0-42250 GCA_034780135.1 Jordanella pulchra | reverse complement strand
TGGATGGATGGATGGATGGATGGATGGATGATGGATGTTGGATGGATGTTGGACAGATGTTGGATGGATGGATGGATGGATGGATGTTGGATGGATGTTGGATGGATGGATGGATGTTGGATGGATGGATGTTGGATGGATGTTGGATGGATGGATGTTGGATGGATGGATGGATGTTGGACAGATGTTGGATGGATGGATGGATTTTGGTTGGATGTTGGATGGATGGATGTTGGATGGATGGATGTTGGATGGATGGATGGATGGATGTTGGATGGATGATGGATTTTGGTTGGATGTTGGATGGACATTTTGACATTTGACATTTTGCTGCAGGAACTTTTCCCACGTATGAGAACAACTTTTAATCTGTGAACAGATCTTCAATAAAAATCTTTCATCATTTACACATCGACTTAATGTTGATAAAACTGATGTCTAGAAGTAGTCGGATTGCTTTGGGACGACACAATGGAGTCATGACAGCTAAAAAAAAAAGATTTCTTTTAATGGTTTTAAAATGGTTTGGATTAAATGATAACAGTTTTAATATAAACACGTCAAACAGTTTAAACCCTTTACCAAGTAGAAAACACAGACCAGCAAATTAATAGCAAATATCCAAACAGAAACGCTTTAATAAACTGGATTTTTGCATTGGATTAGTGGAAAATTGAAAACATTTTCCTGCTTTTGAGGAATGTTTAACATTTCCTCAAAAAATAATATAAAAAATGCTGCTCCTGTTAGTTGTACTATTTGAAAGATTTTTCTTTGATGTATGAATTATGTGCGGTTAAAAGGGAAGCAGCAGAATGACAGGATTACATACTTGATGAAACTAACTTTGTGATTTTTAGACAATCTGTTAAAGTTATTAAACATCAGAGTGTTTTCGAAGTCATGTGACTCGTCTAACTGAAAGTGGTGTAAAGTTAGCGATTATGGATGCCTGCTAGTTTGAATGATCTCAAAGATTCTCCTAATATTTTCTTATTCAGGTTGGAAATAGGAGTTTTTTTCATGCCATAAAAGCGGTATACATTTCTGATGCTTTAAAGGATAAAATAGCGCAGAGACTGCAGAATTAGTTTGAGGACATAAAATTTGTAGTAAAAGCAGCCACAGCAGGTGGGTCTAAATGGTGTGATGATTTCGATTCTATTTATCTGCACCGTGAGAAGGTGGGATTTCCACACCGGCGTGTTAAAGTGTGATCAAGGGATATAAAATCCCTGGTAAAGGTTTACCTCTCAGACAAAGATGAAAACATGAACTAAAGCTTCCTGATGACACTAAATCATTTCGACAAGATTCATAAGTTCTAGATGTTGGATTTGAGCCTGAATCTATATGAAGCGTCTGAGGAACAGCACAAATGCTTCTAATTTTAAACCAAGGTGTCATTTTCATTTTGAGAAAACGACCAGAGAATGAAGTAAATTAACTGTCCAATCTCTACATGAAGGCAATCTCCCTTTATGGCCGGCTGAGTGTTTTTCCTCACAGCTTTCCTCTGACGGGATGCTGGAAGCCCCACTTCACCTCAAACATAACATAATGCTAGAAGTTATTCCTGTTTTTGTTCATTATACCTCCCAGAGAGATCAAACTGAATCCTGCTTTCACAAGCATAGAGCCTAAACCTCACTTTTGAGGAGAAAATGTGCTGCTCTTTGTTGCTAGCGCTGAGCATTTGTCCGCGGCGCCGGGATGTGCTAAGCATGCACGTTGGGAGTGTTTGTGCACGAGGCATGTTAATTGGACTCATTAGACGGAGGCTCCTGCACGGCTCCTCTGAGAATCCTTCTGCTTCTTCCTTCTTTTCTTGTGTGCTTAGCTTTGATGTTTTCAAACTGATACAATCTTCACCCTGAGCACCACCTTCCTGCCCCCCCCCCTCTGTGTGAGCTGAACGCCGCCGCAGCAGCAGGCCTTTGACCTGCTCTTCCTCTGTGGAGATGAGTGACGCTCCAGTCATCCTCACTGTGTCCCTCCTGCCTCATTAACTTCCTCAGTCTCTCATTTCCTCTCAAACACTTCAGCCCACGGTACGCCCCCCCCACCCAACCCTCATTGTTTCTTGTTTAGTCTGCCAGAGTGTGGGGGTGCAGAGCATACACGCTTTTTATTGTATGTGGGATCTTACCTGCGCAGCGGGTTTGCATCTCCACTGATTCAAATCCAGGTAGACAAGCGCAGGAAGTGGTCGGCTGCCCCACCCACTGCCCATCTTCTCCACAGAAGAGCTTGGGGGGTCGAGCCCGGAGCCCCTGCAGGGAGGCGTGCTCCACACACGAACCCTGCGCCTCCTGCACTAAATAACGGGGGACGGTCTCTGGGAAAGAGGAGAGCATGCTGACGAGGGGGGGACACTTTTTAAAGAACACCCTGACGGACAGCAGAGCCATGCAGGCGCCCTGAGACTGAAAGGCCAAGTAGAAGCCTCTCTTGGTGAGCGGCCCCAGCCTCAGGGTCTTCACGTTGAATTTCTTTTCCCCACCCTTCCTCAGGAGAAAGTCTGCAGCCACGGTGTCCACCTTCCACAGGAAGAAGAAGAAAGGCGTTACATAACGTCCAGATTTCAGCACAGAGAGCAAGTTAAAAACACCAAGCTCTGGTAACTGTGCACGTGTCAGTCTGTTTATCTGATTAAACAGACATCGTAAATCATATGGAGGACTCAAGATTTTCCAAACAGACCACAGAGATTGATTGATGGCTCAGCTACATGTGACGACACACTACAGCCGCAGACTGGGAAGCAATTAATCATAATTAATATGTCGTTACCTCTGCATTTCAGACAAGGTTACAATATTAGGTGCTGACACTAGATGTGCAAATATCCTAGTTTGACAAGTCAATGCTGTGAAAAGCTGCCCTCATAAGCTATGAGAAACTTATGTAAAAATAACACAGAAAGGTTCAAGGAGCATGAATACGTTTGCAGACGATATTAGAAAACCTGGAAGATTTGAAACAGATTCAACAAGGAAACAAGGAGAGACTTTAAACGGCGCCTCTTCCCTCGAGGGAAAAACACCGTTTGGAAAAGGACCAAAAGTGACTAAAGGAATGAATTATGTAACTATAGCATTCTTACTTTCTTATACCGTTTCTGTAAATTTGATCGAGCTCAGTAAAATAAACACAAGTAGACCAAATGGAAACCTGAACAAAAGAAATTTGTCAGATTAATTAAGATAATTAATTAAGATAATTTGTCGACACATTCTTCTGAAAACAAATGCCAATCATTTATAATAAGCAAGCTGCAGCTCAGTAGAATAAAGCCTAGAAAACACAAAGAAAAGCATTAATCAGGGTTGGAAACAGTTTTGTTCACAATGATTTAAAACAGTAAAAACAAAACATTGTTTTTTTAGTCTTTTTTTTTTTGACTCTGTTAAGATGATGCAAGACAAGATTAAGAAAGACAGTCGCAGAGAATCTGCCAGCAGCTCAGTGCTTAATAAACCTTTAACCTGCTCACTGGCTTCGTGTTGCACTTTAAAGGCCTCATGTTATTGGAAAATGTTTATGAATTTTACATCATGTGGGACCTTTAAGGAAAGAGTTGCACCGACTGCAGGTTTCTGGCTGGTCTCTAAACAAGCCAAGCAGGTGGATTCTGGTTTTGACCACTAAAGATTTCTTTGCTAACTGATTTTGTCAGAAGGAGGAGAAGTGAAACGACATCCTGGCTGCCTGGGATCATTCAGGAGAGAGAAGTTCCTGCACCTCAAACATGAGCAACATCTCGATTATCTCTGATAATATGAAGGCCAAGAAGATCCATTTAAAAACAAGAGTTAATTGATTCCTGATCTCTTCCTTCTTTTACAGAGGAAAATCATAACTGATAACAATAAAGGGAATAAAGTGATTCACTTCCTATATCTACAACATGAGGATGGATGTAAAGATTTAAGCTTTGAATAGTTGGTTTTTGATCAGGTCTGTGTAACAAGAAAGAGTCTGTGACTGATGCAGTTAGCAAAGGTTGGTTTCTGGCAAAAAGGAACATGTAGAGTATTTAAGGAGACAAGCAAACGTTGCTTTGTCTGGTCACAGAACAAACATTAACACAAAGGAGCGACGCCACAGGAGAACCAGGAACCGCCGTGTCTTCGTTTCAGCTCTTCTAATCAGTCCAACCGTTGTTTCTCAAAGTCTGCAGAGTCCCGCTGTGACTGAACGGACCATCGGAAGCTGCCTGGTCGTACCACAGACGTTGATCCAACTCGCCTAAAGCCTGAGCCCACAGTGAACCGTCCCGTCAAGTCGGAAGGACAAACCTCGGCTCACGCAGTCGAGTAGGAAGAGCTGAGCATCCTGGACGCCGCAGCTTTGGCCTTCAGGAGAGGAAGTTCAAATCCATCAGAGTTATCTGCCTGAACTGATCCCATCTGTCTATAGATCCAAGTCTTCAGCCTCGAAAGACTTCACATGTTTACTTGAAATGTATTCCCTTTGGGATAAATAAGGTATTTCTGAATTGAATTAACTGTTGATTACTATGTTTTTTCTTGTTACCAATTTATTACCAAATTCCAGTTAGATGTGCCGACATTTGATTTATTGAGTCTCTGTTCCTTTTTATTTTGTTGGCTGTAAAATAGATTCATTAAAGGTCTTTAAAAGGTCTTAGAAACAACATCCTGGGTCAAAGGTCTGCAACCTTAAAGTTGTTTACAGACGCAAAATATTATGACTTAAAAAAAAAAAACACAACTTATTATTTTTGCCATCTTGAACAACCGAAAGTTTATTTGTATGTTAAGCTTTTAAAATAAAAACAAACTGAAAAAGATGAAGCATGATTTTTTTCCTTGATGTAATAATAATAATAATTTTCTTTGATTAATAAAAATGTAACAAATATTTTCTAAGCTATTAGAAAAAATAGCTCTAGAAACTTTTTCTGGCTGTTTTAATGTTTTGAAAATAAAATTTCAAATATTCTTTATAAAAACCATCAAAGCTTCTAAGGTTGGTGGTTATTATTATAGAACATTAGAGCCGCAGTAGAGGGGCCACAAAGCCCGGCCCCGGGGCCACAGGGAGCGGACTCCATACAAGAGTCACTGTATGAGTCCTGGAGCCTTTGTCCACCGGGCGCGGTGCAGAGGAAACAGATGATTACCAGGTGGTCTGACCTGTAAGGACCCTGGAGGGAGGAGGTCGACAGGCCTGGTGAGGATTAATGATGCAACAAAAGGATTTCCTTGGAGATCTAAGCAGCGTTTTACTGGTTAGAGTCGGATATGTCTGACCCCTGATTGGTTGGAGCTTTAACCCTTGGTGGGGGGGTGGGGGGGACGATAGCATAGCTATAGCAAAGTTTATAGCCTTTCTATGTTCGGTACAGCAGCCATGTTGGTGAGGACATCTTGCTGAGCATCCATTTATTGAAAATCTTAAATATTGAAATAAATCAAGCTGGAAGTGGATTCATCTGTATGAATCATATCTTAAAATATATTTATGTTGGCTGATAAAACAAGGTCACTTTCAAAGCATTGAAGCTGTGATGATGTGTAGTTTAAACCCACAGCTGGGAGGTCAGGAGGTCATACCTTGGTGTACGGGTTCTCCATCCAGGGCGGGTACGTGGCGGTGGCCTCGTTGGAGTCTGCCTCGTAGTAGTAGAGGTTAAAGGTCTCTTTACAGCTGCGGTGGTGCGTGCTCTGGGAGGAACACTCCATCATGGTGAAACGCAGCTCCACGTAAACCTGAGAGGCGCTTCGTCTTTGGATGAAGCCGCTGCGCAGCCACTGGCTGGATGAGCTTTCTAACTGGCAGATCTGAAAGGTCCTCACACTGTTGTTCTCCTCATCCAAGCCGCTCACTTCCTCCCACTGCGACTGGAGAGAACAAAGGTTGTCAAGCACCAAAAAAATCCATCTGACCCAGAAAACCTGCGAGCAGGTTTAAAAATCGCCAACATGTTTACATAACTGGTCGTAAAACAAAAACACATTAATCCCAGCAAGGCACATCACATCTTTTCTGGCTCCTCTGCGTTCCACCTGCCCGAGACCTGAGGGAAAAATCTGGCCTGCTGTGGATGTTGATGCAGCCTAAAATTGAAATTGGGTTGTTAAATCATTCTTCCCACTGAGCTGCATCGCAGCTTGTGGGAATCCAAGTCTCGCTTGTCAAACAAGGCACACTGCCTCACGCAGCATCCGAGACAGAGATTTCCCCCCGCAAACACATTTATAGACTAAAACACAATAACCAGTGCGTAACAGGCTCAACCTCTCCTTAGAAGTCTTCATTTGTTCGGGAGCCAGCCACAACGGGGAAAAGCTTTAATGTTTGACTTCTGAGACAACAGCAAACATGTTCACCATCGCTGCGTTCCCAGGAGAGCGAATCAAGAAAGAAATTAACATACTTGAGGCGAAATTTAGCAGATTTGCTTGAACGCGAGGCTCAGAAATGTGGTTATGTAAATATGTAAATCTTTAAAAATCCATTTGCACATGATTTGTGGAGGGAGGCAGAGTGTTGGTCTGAATGAAAGCGAAGCACTCAGAAACAGGTCGAAACCACTTACAGCAAGACATTCCCTTCAAAATCCAAAAATGGTCTTAAATACTGAAGCAGCAGTTATACGCAGTCATCAGGGCAACTATAAAAGCCTCGACGGACAAAAGAGACGCAGTTTGGAATCAAACAATATACAAAAATGGCAATTTGTAAAAAGCAGCAAAAACCTTCAGGATCATACAGAACATGGTAAAATGGTGAAACACTTGCATGAGAAAATCACAGGAGACTTTGTTGGTATAAACTGAAAGGTTGAGCTTCTTTACGTACGATCAGATATAAAGAGCTCTCTGATGCATCCAGGAAGGAAACGATCTGTGTCCTGTCAACGATTTAAACAGGTTCATTGGAAAACTGTCAACAGCTGGACGACAAAACAACCTGCAGAGTATCCAGAAAATAGGCTGTAGCTGTAAAGCATGGAGGAGGAAGTGTTGTGGTTTGTAGGTTCTTCTCTGCAGGGGGACCGCCTCAGGGCATTGATGCCTTCAGCCCAGACTGCTGGGGGGGGCAGCGGCTGCAGCAGGAGGAGGACGGATAAAGTGAAGGGCCAAATCCTTTATCTGATTTAGATGCTGTGAGATGACATGTAACAGGCTGCAAGGGAGGCGTGGAGCCAACGTCCCTCAGTCTGATATCAGAGCTACAGGAGCAGCTTCACTGACATTATCTCAACCAAATGGGTAAAACGAGCTACAGGAGGGAACGGCGTCTACTTCCGGTTATGCAGCTTCTGCAATGAGGGGAAAATCCTGAGCCAAATAAAATAAACGATTAGATATCATCAAAACATGCCAGTTATTGGGAAGTTTCACGCAGAAAATTATTCATCTGTACTTTAAAAGACTGGTAGCTGCAGTCACACAAAGCTAAACCAAGAATCTCAGCTTTTAATGTGATTAAAACACAGTTTGATGAGAAGCCAATAGTACTTTTTTAAATGAAACTACTCCAGACCATTTCAAAAAGATAATTAAGTGTTTTTAAACTGAACAGCCTCCAAACCTGCAGAAGCCACAGATACCTGCCTTAATGAAGAGTGTCATCCTTCTCTAATACTAAAAATAAAGAACCATTGATGCCCACTGTCTCAGTGTGCGGCGTCGCTCCGCTCCTGCTTCTCATCAACACCTAAATCACAGGTTTGAACTCTTTAATGTTGACGTTAAAACAAAACCCTGGATGTTTGTGACAGCAGGAGGCTCCTTCAAATGATGCTAACGTCCTGAAGTCTTTGCATGTGTTCGACTGCATCTTAATCAACAGAACAGGCGCCCCATCCTCCATCCTCCCCTCAGAGGCAGCAGCTAGTCGAGCAGTTCTGGTCACAGACGCTGCCGGCAAAAGAGCCGCTGCAACCACTCTCCAACTGATCAAGTTACAAATATGTCTTTTTCTGGCGAGGGGGATCTGAAACTGTGGGCAGCCAGTCACTGCGACTCCAAGGTTGATGGGATATATCAAAGCATCTGCTTTCCATATACTTAAACGGCACAGTCAGGCTGACGTTTCCTCTGAGCTGTCAGCGGCTGTAAAAGGAATATGTTTATGACCAAAGAAACAAAGAAACCGCTGGAGGCCAAGGAGCCGAACCCACCGCCGGGATGGCGTTGAAATATACACATCACAGCCAGGATGGGCTACATACCTCAGATCTGTCTTGGGAGAAGATGGTCCATTTGAGATCTGACGTCTCGCTCTTGGTGTTCATCAGGACCTCTATGAAGAAGAGAATAAAAAAAAAATACCACAAAATCATAAGCAACGGGAAATATACAAATGACAGGAATAAAAGTGATTTACATGCAGGGAAACAAATCAAAACGACAGAGGGAACATATTTCAAGTCCCAAGTTCTCTGCCAAGTATGAGCTGCGGCTTATAGCAGGATTAGGGCGGAAGATGGAGTTTCACCAGTCAATTACATCAACACTGAACATTCCCACTAGCCTCTAAATTGTCTTTCCTCTTGTGTTTGTTTTTATTCCCCTGCACCCCCCTCTGTTCCCAGCAGCCTGCCGTTCCTGTGGTCGCCCTGAACCTGCACCGAGGAGCCGCTGTTTGTCCACTGAGAGCCGTAGATTCACACACACACACACACACGAGTGCACGTACAAAGATTTAAGCCCTTCCGGTCACAATCTGTGATTACAATGGGATTGATTTTTTGGGTTTGCTTTTGAGAGGCGTGCAGCCAGCTCCCCAACAGTCTGTGCTGCTCTGCAAAGATTCAGTGTCCCAATAAAACCCAAGAGCTGAACCGGCTGTAAGGCGAGCCACGCGCTCGCTTCTCTTCATCTGTTTCCCTCCCGGCCGTCTCGGCACACCCGGACTTCTATTTACACTGATGGGGGGGGAGGTCCGTCACTGGCTTTTAGGACCTTACCTGTTCTCCGAGGGAGCCTATTTCATAGGCCGAGGCAGTTTGCTTTTAACCAATAAACAAGATTTAATGCGCTCCTGATCAAGGAGAGCACCTCCATGAAAATTGATTCTGGGGGAGCAGCGGGTTTATCATTGAGGTTATTTGGGTGCTTTGTTGAATCAGGTTACGTGTCTACAGCTCAACAGTGAAGTCAGCATCTCTAACCCCAAGAAACAACAAGGCTCTGCACAAATAAAACACTGCATCTGCTGCTGTATTTAAAAACTACTTTGGTTTCCTTGACATATTAACGCTTTTGGCTTCTACCAACGCCTGCCGGTTCTTTAATGCAAAACTTTCTGATTTACTCAACTATGTAAAGAAAAAGCTTCAGGCTCCTGCTTACAGTGCTGCACATTTATTGTAAAATTGTCAAATTAGACAATATTTAAAAAAGCGAATCATTAGTTGCTGCCTACAGTATAGAAAATGACTTCTAGTGAAATATTTTTCATGCCGCGCTCACAGACGGATGGCTGCGACTTTTAGTGTGATAAACATGGCTGCCAAATTCATTAATGCCTGCATACTATATATACTGAAGACACATTGAGCTTCAGTTTATTCTGCACAACTATTCTTCCTTAAACCATTAGTAGGTCAAAATGAAAGAGAAAACCCTCGCCTGTACTGGGAGGTGTTAGTGAAGTAGTAGGAAGCCCAGTCAACACCTGCAAACCTGATTAAAACGCACTAGAAGGCAGCAGAAATAGTGATAAAGTTGTTGGTTAAAGTGATAGCAGATCACAGAGCAGCACTGAGGCGTCTGCATGGTTGAACCGTCCCTTCTGGGTTGGTGAAGCACATATGGGCTCCTAACGTGGGAAAAACACACCCAACTTTCTCCTCCCCTTGGTTGCACACGGTGACAATGTGTTATTAAAACTGAATCGATGTATCAAATAAAGCTGTCTTACACAGCAGCAACACAACTATTTACCTGGGAAAGGGGTAAGTGTTTCAGCAGACAATAGTTAATATCGTCCATAAATAAATGACAATTTCACAGTTTTTCCTTTGATGTTTTACTGCGTCCTTGACAATAATCGACAACCAAGACAAAGATGAGTAAAAAAGCCTGAAATAAATTCAGCTTTTTATCGCAGCTGCAAACCCTGAAGAATGAAAATCAAAAACTTTCATCGTACAATATGGAAGGAAAAATACAAACCAGACCATAAACCAGTTTTTATCAGAATGATGCTGGAAACCTGAACAATTACTGTAAAAGGAATGTAAGTGAACATATTTCTGAACCCCTCCTTTGTAAGCATGTTAAATACAATTTTAAATAATCTATTGTTAGATATCAGTGTCTGCAAGAACCACTTTCACTGACATAAAACATTTAAGTCTTATTATATATATGTGTGCAAACAGTCGGACAAAAAGCCTCAGAGAAACAAACAGTAGTTCAGAATAAAACGGAAGTAAATCTAGTTATTACAAAAACTGCTCTCTCCAAAACCCTAAAAGCAGATTTTATTCCAAATAATCAATTTAAATAAGGCATTAACTCAAGCGAGCGCAGAACAAACATTAGCTGCTTGTTTTTACCGCTGACCATCTAATCAGGGTTGATGAAACGGTTTACCTCCTTCTTTGCATATCGACATTAATTGAAGCACTACAAAGACGTGAATCCTGTCTTTGGCTCAACAACGCCACTCAACACACTGTTGCTAAATTTATCCATTTATTTATTTTTTGGTAGGATAAAGGCGACTTGCCACAAATCTTGCGACTATTTAAGGTCTTGCTGGAGACTTTGGTGACAACATAAAAGACCTTCCGTCCCCCAAAACACTGACAGGGAGTCCGATGCAGTAGCTGCAGTCAGAGACAATAGAGCAACTCTCCTGTTTCCCCCTTGAAAAGTAATATCAGAATCAGACATACTTTAATAATCCCAGAGGGAAATTATATAGTAGCACATAAACCAAGCTTCCACCGTTCATCTTCAGTTTTAATCATATTAGGGGAGTTTTTTAACCCCTTTCTGTCTGTTGATTAATGCAGAAAATGCTAATTATGTGCAAATTCGCAATATAACCCCCCCCACATTTGCTCAATGCAAACACAGCAATTTTGGAAAAACTAACGTTTTTAGCTAAAAAGATTTTGCACTTGGAGGAGTTGGTTTTTTGTCTCTATTAAAGTTGTATTTCCTAAGTCTGACATTTTTTCACTTTTTTCACATCACACGTGTCGTGGTCACCAACCTGATGTTTGCACTGGCAAAGACGACAAAGATGTCAGTGAATATTGTGGGAGGATGATCACTTGGAAAAAAAAAAAGCTATTTGATTTCTTTTACTAATTTAATGAAAACGCTGCATTTATTTTCTGACATGAACAGAATATCGACAAATGTTTTCACACGTGTATCAGGCAGATGCTGCTGGTGACGATAAACATCAGCAGCAATTCTTACACTTAGTTTTATTGGTTTACAAACACTCATTAACATTCATTGTCTTTATCACTGACTAAGAGCAATTTTTCATGGTAAAGATAAATAATCACCGATCCCTCAGTGTTGTCTTTTCCTAATATCTTGCAATTACACTAAATGGTTTTGCTGGGGCGTAAACATGACAACCTTCCTTTTATTGTGACCCTTTGAAATCAGAGATAAATACGTGCAAGTTTTCGTAAGACAAGAAATGTTAAGAATAAAATGACACCTTGACTTAAACCCGGGTGCATCATGGTAGTTAGGAGGGAATCCTAAGAAATCTGATGAGCTCTTCTCACTGCAACAAACTGGCATCTTTCAGTCACAAATACTTCCTACCTGATTTAGCTCTGTACACATTTTTACCAGCATGTCAATAATAGTTTGGGAAGCTTTAGCAGTATTCAAATCTGACAGCAAAGCACAATTGTATTTATTCAGATGTCGTGGATTCTTAGCAGCCAGAATAGCAGAAATAGAAGCAATCCATCTTTATCCTCCTCTTTCCTTTCTACACAGCTGCCTTATCCAAATCCACCTGAGTGACATTTTTCACATCCTCAGCATCTAACTGGGTTTGTCTCCTGCACCCTACAAATGAAAGCAATGACACTGAGCCCCTAATCATAGTAACAGGGCTGCATATGCAGCAGGTCTGGCGTAGCATCACACCACGGGGTAAAAAGGTGCAAGCCATTGGATTCTAATCACTGTCTGACTTCCTCCTTCTGCATCACCCTTTTCCTCTCATCTTTCTCTCTGTGCGGGTTTCTAAGGTAGCAACAGCGACACGTATTCCTCCAAAACCACTGAAGCCCAAACGCTTTACAACAGCAGAGAAAGAAAGTCTGCAAAAAGCAGAGAAAATGAGGTAAAGAGGATAATTTGCGGACAGATTTCCGTTCGGTGCTTTCCTTGTGTAAACTCTACCTTAAGGATAATTAAAACAAACAGCATAAAAACACCTCGCCACCCCAAACCTGATTGAGAGGACGCTCCTCATCCCTGCCTTTGGGAGGCTCACCTGCCCCGGCGTTCATTAAGGGGTGAAAAAGAAACATCCCACCCCGCAGGTACAGTAATCACTGTTTATCACTGCTCTATCATTAGGCTTTATGAGGCAGGATGCGTGAGTGTTTCACTGAGACAGCCAGGGCTTCCATTATGTGCTTGCACGGCCATGCCTTTCACTGAAGCAAACACAGCGTTAAGCCCTGGTGAGAGGAAGCCGGCTTTCCCCCCCTGCATTCTTTCAGTAGCGGCGGCCACCCACCGCCGGAAAACTGCCCCTGGTGCAAGAAACCGCTGGAACAATAGAGACTCGTCATCTGGACGCATTGAACACCCAAAACAAGTGATTGTACAGCAATTACAGGACAAGTGTCCACACTGGAGAAGTCTAAACTAATAAGGCGCAGCGAGGAGACGACGTATGAGATTTAGAATTACAATAAAATATAAGAAGAAACTGAGAAGCTGGTGAGAAGTTGGTGGGTTGGAGGAGTTCAACTCTTCAAATAAAAAACATGAAAAAAAGAGAAACGGCCTTAGTTTCCGTTATAATAACGGGCGATAAAATCTGAGATTTTGTTGATTACAAATCCCCTGATCTCCAGATGTAGTTTGTTTGTGTTTCTGTCACACAGTTTCCACTGAGGTGCATAAGAAGGCAGCGATATTATCAATGTATACCACTGATTTTAAAGTTTCTCCACTGCATCATTTAAGCCCTTTAATAATTGTAGGGATGCAGGAAACTGATGCTTATGGTACAGTAGGTATCGGCCAATATTAGTTTTAAACATGAATAATGTACATTGAAAGTTCCTCTAATGAAACACTGATATAAAATCGTTTTCGTAACAAACCAGAGAGGATTACGTCTGCGGAGGATCGAGGGCACCATGACTCTACCATCGGACAGATGCTGGAGTAAAAACATCAGCAGTGTGGGTTTTATTATTTTATTTCAGTAACCAATAGCTGAACTTTTATTTTCACTGCACTGGACAGGAGGGAGGAAACTATAAAGTGTGTTAATTGGTCTACGAAAAAATTATACTGGAATATAGAATGACACAACATCAGCATATCAGTCATTGGTCAACACGCTAGCATCACGCATCGCTGATGAAATACCACAAGGTTCTGGAGTGGATCCATTTCAAGCTAACACCTCAGACCAACGTCCTTGTTTAGAAAAGAAAAGTCAGTACGTTTGGAAAGGCGTGGCATAAAGAGCAGGTCACGACCTTAGGAACCGCCACCCATCATCATTAAAGTAATCCTTAATGAAAAGCACAGTTAGCAAATGACCAGGCCTTAAGAGCCACACACTACAGATTAGCTAACCAAGCTAATAGCTTGGTAGCCTGGTAACCAAGCTAATAGTCTGGTTAACTAAATAAATATGATAGACCAGGGGTTCCCAACCTTTTCCAACCAGGGTCCCACTTAAAAATCTCAAAGATTTCCTGGTCCCACCTCCAACACCATAAACAAGACAGAGGTGTCCTAATGCTTTCTCAGAGCATTGGCCTTATTTTAATGACAATAAATGACAATAAAGACATGTAGGAAGGTCCGTCACTAACAGAATCTGAACCATGGAGCAGAACTTTCAGTGATAAACCATAAACCAGCTCTAATGCAAGGCGCTGTCAGCAATAGACTAATAGAGGAATAAAATAACAGGATCGTTCACCAATGAAGAAATAATAATTTGAAATACAATACTGCAGGAGCCGACCGAGCCCAACAATTAAATCAACAGCTCCGCATAACAAACAAAACCAATGTAGATACCGTAAATACAGCACAGGTCTAAAATACCATCCAACACTTAAATAGGCTACTTAAATGCAACAATTGCAAAGAAACAAAGCCTGCTTATTTGTGGCTTTTTATAAGAGTATGCAGCTGCATTCTGGTAACATCTGCTGGCTTCTGTAGCGTCCTCAAAACCCAACACATTTCTACAGCTGTAGGCTATTCATATTAAATCATGAGAGTACAGGCACAAAACTAATATACAGATGCTGTAAATTCAGCATATAGGCATCCAGAAGAAAAATACAAGCAAAAGCAATACTTTCAACAGAAATTAAACTACAATAATGCTTTCACATTTATTTTTTTTCCAAATAAAGGTGCAGTTTTTAAGTCCAAAAGTAACTCCCAGGTTGCTTCAGTGATTTCTCGCCCAGCATCACCCAGACTGTCTGTTTTACTGCAGGAAGGATTCAGTTTTCTCCGATGGCGTTAAGTTTTCCCGCCTTGGCTACGATGCTTCCACTGCCTTCGTGTTCTTGTTTCGCGCACATGACAACTCGATTACTTTGTTTTGCTTTAATATTCCCTGAGCTTGTTATCAAAAAAGTCGAGTGGCTTGTTCACATACTGTGCTTGCTTAGTCTTAAGATGACTGTGTCGATACACGGCTACAAAGCTTTGATAACCTCTCGGCACTCACCGCGGTAAAGGTTCAGCTTCGGAGCCTGTCCAAAAAATCCCAGTCCTAAATATTCATAACTGTACTTTCTCTGACTTCTTTTTTTGACTGGCGGGAGACTTGTTGATTCACTGTCTGTACACCTGTTCCTTTTAATTCTCCTAGTTGCTAACCAACTATCCATTCTTGTTCTCCGTTCGTCACCTTAAAAGTTATCGCTGATGCTAACGACAGGTGGTCCGGCAGCAAAATGAGCCCGGCTGGTGACGCCATAGGAAGGTTCCTACCATCGGAATATCATATTTATGGGAGATAGAAAGGAAAACCCGCACTCAAACACAACATGATGAGAGGGTTAAATGTTTTTAAAAGAATAATTTTGGATTTAACGTTAAACCCCTCAAAACCCTAACCCTAATTAAAGAAAATAAATAATGAAAATTGGATTTTTTGAAATTGATATGGTGTCCCACTTGCAATACCTTCGAGTCCCACTAGTGGGACCAAGTAGGTTGGGAATCACCGTGATAGATATTAGGGCAAAATAATATCCTGATATATGAATGAATATCTTGATATGCATTTCTTTTCATGAAGTAATTATAAAAAGGAACCTTTGAATCAGAGCTTAGTCCCAAATGTTAACAGGTACATTGGTTAACAAACAGCTGAAGATAAACATGAGAAATGGCAATAATTCATTAAACCTTGGTGACAGAAAACCAAACAAATGTGGATGATCAGTTTCTTTTAAAAACAACCAGGTTGGTCCGAATAGCTTTTCCTTTAAAACAGATTTACTCTAAAAAACTGAATGAGTTTGAAAACCTCTTATATTTACTCGTTTCTATTGATTTGAAACACAAACGTGTAAACAGGCAAATAGTTTTTCACAGAAATACAAAACCTGATCCGTTTGACACGAATCCCTTCTTTTAATAACATCCACTGTTCTTAACTTGCATGTTAATTTCTTCTTGACATTCCCTCTCCCTCCCCATTTTCCACTCTCTGTGTCTCTGGAGTGTGATAGGGAAATTATAGACCTACGAACATTTGGCCTGCTACAGCTACAATTAGACCTCATTTTAATTAAAGAAACACAGTGCCAATTACCCTCATGCACCTATAGAGAAATGGAGACGGGGGGATAATGACAAGGAGGAATTCAAGAAGGGAAAAAGATGTCAAAGGATTTGGAAATAACAGAGAAATGTTTAAAAGCAGATAAGCAGCAGTGGGTTTTTACAATATGTCTCTCCACATTCGGTGTGGCCGGCTAACAAAGAGCCAGGCTGCTACCACATATGTCTGTACACCTTGTACTTTCCTTTCATTTTACATTTACCCACAAAATGTGTGAGTGGCAGAGGCTTTTGTGCCATTTCTGCTCACAAATGACCATAATCAATACAAGGCACACACAGGGAAAGGCTGACGAAATACGAATCCGAGGATGATATCTGTGTCCAAAACAAGACTACCGCCTGGGCAACATATACCAGAGAAAACTTATTAGGAAAGATTAGTGTTTTTGTTTTGATATTAACACCATTTGTATTTTGATACATGTGTAGTTCTTCATAGAAAGGAATAGAAATCCACACATAGAGAAGCAGAGAAGGAATATAAAACAGCGTCTGTTATCGGCATGCAAACTGGCTCTGCATGAATTCTCTGGTGGATTACCTGCTGTGTTCACACATGGGATTGACTAGAAACTACCTGAACTTTACACTTCAAAGCTAAACCCCGAACTGATACCAGCATTTGCATTCTGCAACACGGGCCTTTCTATGAAATGTCTAGAAAATATTTAGAAACCTGCTCCACTGACTACAACCCATGGCTTAGTTTAGCCTTTATAAACATGAGGAAAACTCCAACGTGTCCACTAGGTGTGTCCTTGTGGCACACTCTCATGGTAGGACAAGCTTCAGGAAAAATACCACGGCTCTAAGGTGACATGTGAAAAAATGTTATAAAACGTAAAAAAAAATCACAGTACTGCAAGAATAACTAAATCATTTATTAGTAGAGACGAACAAAGGCACGGCCTGGTGATTAGAAATGGATGATTAAACCTTGATTGGCCCCCAAGGTAGCAGTAATTCGGATAACTTAGCCTGAGAGAGAACATAGCTATAATAAAATAACAGGAAGGCTGAACATATTTTAAATGTATCCGAGTTCACTAGTTGAACTTAAACTATAAGGACTTTAATTGAAAACACTTGATCATTTATCCACAATCTAAGCTGTTATTTAAAAACGGTGCATCATGAATGCATCTTACTCGACCTTTTATCATCCAACAGATCATCTCTCTGTCTTTTTACACCCGGCGGTTCATATGTCTGTCTACAAACACGCTCATAAGGGTCATTTCTTTTGGGTGCATAAACCTCAATGAGCTCAACACAAACAAAATGTAATCTGTCCAACATGCAAGAAGATGATCAGACAGAAAAACTTCCAACTTTAACACCTGAAGCTGCACAAAGAAGAACAGGAGGCATTTAAATCACTCTTCTCCCACTCTTCCCTTCTTGTTTTGCTGTTTATTTTTATTTCTTTTAGCCAAAACACTCTTTAAATAGGACATATTGTATTGGGTTAATGCAGGAATAATTCAATTGATTTGATAACAGGTTTATCCTGCAGCTGTAACTCTGACTCCTATGTTCAACTGCAATCCCCTGAAATCCTACAGACACATCAATCCATCTTTGACGACCTCAGGCACTTCTGACAGCTCTATATTTTTAATGTTGAAAAGATATTACTTGAATAATTTGTGTTGATCTGTTTTCTCACCAAGAATTAAGGCTAAGTTACACAACCAGCACTAGATCTCAAGATGTCAATTCTGACCACACAAGGCAGCAGATCTACTTAGAAGGTGTCGGGAACCGCTGGTGCTCACAGTGAGGAGCTTATTTTCAATGGAGAACATTGAAATATTGATCAAGGATGATGACGACGGTGCCTGATTTCAGACAGCATCTCTCCAGGTGCACATTGACGGTTTGCACTCAGTAGGTTACGTCCAAAGTCAAACACTTTGTTGCGTGACACATAAATAAAGAATGGAGAGTGCAGCTGCTCTCTCTTTGTTGGGCAAGTCTCAGAGTTTGTGGGGGGTGGAGTGAAGGATTGCTGGTTTTAGAAAGAGAGAGATAATGATTGACACCAACACCCAGCTTTGAGGAGTTAAGTGAAGAAGCTCTCTACAGCAAACCCGCCTCCCAACAAGCATTTCATTCTAGAAAAGGAATATTTCTACTTTTATCAGGCACAAGCTGTAAACCTAGCTGAGGAGGTAGTAGGATCTTCTAATATTACCAAGCAAATGATGCAAAACACTCTAAGATGATCTTCATCTTTGCACATTCACTGCAAATGAAAAGCAAAAAGGGATTTTCCATAATGCGTTTGCTCTTTAGCGTTGTGATGAAAAGAAACGCAGAGAAGCTGTGGAGCTGAATGTTTGAGCACAGTTTGTGTGTCTTTGGCAGAGTTGTGTCTGGGGAGATTAGACCTCAGCTTCCCGTAGTTCCTGTCCCCTTCCTGTCTCCTGGTCTGGTGGGGGCCGGCCGCCAGCACACACATCTTTCTCATGCACGGTAGCACAAGCGGGACACAACCTCCCTCCCAGTCTGCTGCATGACAAAAAGCCTACTGTTGGCACCTGTGGACGGGCTAAGCTACTGTAAATGCAAGTCTTGGAAAAGTGAGATCAAAGGAGTGAGGGTGTGATGAGGAAGAGGTGTTGATGTTTGACACGTTGTGCTTTCCTGTAGGGATACATTTAAAAAGGGCTGTGGTTTGCATCTTTCCCAGGACAGGATGTGGCCTAGTTAGGGAGGGTGCTTCACACTGGACAGAGCTAACAGATGCTTCCAAAGACAATGAAGACCAGCTCTCTGATCCCTGACCTCTAAACAGCCCCTTCTCAGATCACCCCTGTTTTATTACACCTTTGCTATCAACTGAATGGTCTGCACACAAATTCACTCACCAATGTTATCACCCTGATCTAAGGAGCAATAAAATAACTGAACCCAGTTTGAACTGCAGGAGACGAATGTTTACCAAGCAAGGACAGCAGCAATAGCTTCTCAGTCTGTTGCTCAGTGGAAACATTCAACTATCCTCCACTGTTTATCTAACCTGAGAAATATGTGGATCAACAAAATATTATGCATAGTATCATAAAAATCCCTACAGGCAAGTTTTAAGTCACAGTATTTCAATCCCCTATTGTTTCATTAACAGAGCTTGTTACATACTTCATGAGAAGCGTCGCATTTTTAGTTTCTCTCACAAATGATGTCATTTTTTCTCCCAGTCCTGTCTTGGGGCATCTTGCTGCTTGTTCTTGGCAGAACTTTGTTCTTGCATCGGGTCCAAAAACAGCTGAGCGTTTGGTTGTTGTTAAGCATAAACAGCTGAGATTATTTTCCACTCTTGTTTTTGGGTTGGAGTTCCTCACTTTTATTGCAGGTGTGGAAATCTGCACATTGATGTGTAGCATGAAGGATAGTTTGATGGTTGGCAGCAGAAAATATGAACGTTGATATGACAGGTCTTCTAAGTAATATAAAGCGATAATACGATGCGATCCCCCTCCTGCTTATCAATCTGAAATAGACGCCATCTGCCATAATGCTGCTGCTGTTAGAGGCTGTTATGTTGTGATCTAAGCTACATGGATGGGACTTTCTATGAGTTTCCATCTGAGCTTGTCATGAATCATAAACTCTGAGGCAAAACAAACATTTTTCTGGTTCATGCCATCTTAACAGCAAATTTCTTGGTTCTTGCAGCAGATGCAACAACCTTAAAACAAATAGCATGTGAACGTTGATGATTGCCTTGTATGATATGTAAGCAGGACAGGGATCCAGCAAATGGTTGCCTCTGAAGGGCAGTTTTAGCCAAATCATTTCCACAGTAGGAACCGGGGTGAAGCCAGACTTTCAGAGTAAAAAGATGACCCAGAAAACAGCATTAAAAGGAGGCTAAAGGAGTTTTAAGATGAAGGTTACCAACCACATCTTGCTGAATATTCCCAGCCTTCGTTTCAGTTAAGTGTCACTGACAGCTTTACTTCAAATTATGAGAAAGGAGTAAGTGATATTTGTCTTTGCAAGCTTAACATTTCCCCCTAATCCCTTGTGTCTAATGCCCAGTGTTTAGCAGTAATTACATTAAATTACATATACAGCTTTAGCTAACCTTGGTGGAAACAGAAAGAAGAACAAATATAAATGAATTGTTCAGTTCTGCTTTAAACCTGTAATGTTATATTTTACTGTGTTTATGTTCTTAGTGACAAATTAAAGGGACTGTGTTTCATGACCAGACTAAATTTAAAGGAAACAGGCCACCATCGCTGCTGTGTGCATCGTTCATCTTTAGGACTCACAATCTATCTATCCACTGTCTATACCCACTTGTCTTCAGCTTTAATTAGCTATAATCTGGTTATAGCTCTTGATTGTTTCTCGTCTCTTAACATTTTTAACTGTTGTACCTTTTGATAAGACTCTAAATACATTATCGAGTATAATTGCTGTGACATCATTACTGGTAATTTCTAGTTAAAGTTGCAGTTTCTCCAAAAGGTCTCAGACTTCAAACAATATTACTTATCCTATTTCACCCTTTAATTCTTGTAGAGTTACTGAAATTGTTCATTGCAAAACAGTTTGAATTTATTGTTAATCTTTTCCTGAAAGGGACAAGTAAAGATTTCCCAATAAATAAAGAAAGGTAGTGGAACACAAAACAAATGGAGATTAACAAAGACTGCAACCATACAAGATAAATTCAGGTGGCTTTTAATTAACCGGGGTAAACTGGAGAGGAAAACTCCTGCATTATTCAAATCACATTAGACCAAACCTGAATATCAGTTTCCTATTATAGAGAAATAAAAAGTTTTCACCTTGCCATAAAATGAGAGATTAAGGTTAAGAGGCTATGAGACATCAAGCTGATTCCCTGTCGGTTTATATAGCCGCCCACCAATAATGAGTTTTGACCTACGGTGTCAGCTGCTGAACCGCACTTGTGCATCACAGAAAATCAAAGCAAAAGGTTTCTATAATGCTTTCTTAACAGCAAGAAAATAATGGAGGAAAAAGATTCTTCTTTCTGGATAAATAAGGAGTTTAACTGTCAGGCTTTAAACCCACAATATCAGTCTCCTATATCATGATTAGCTAAATGGGTTTGTTCTACAGTGAATTTGTGCTTCTTTAGAAAATCAATTGGCTACTGAGAGAATTTACTTTCTGTTACTTTCAATTATGAAACCTCTCCATCAACTAAACAACCAACCAAACTAAAGTCTGGGTTTCTTCAAACCATGGCTGAAGGCTAAAACCGCTCCGTTGACACCCAATCCTAGAACATGTCAAAAGAAATTAATCGTGTTGAAAAGACCCAACTTTATTTTTTGTATTTTTTAAAAATTATTTATTATTTCTGACAAAAAAAACCAACAACAAATAATCAATCAGAAATGAAACGATTTGGGACTTTGATTCAAGTTGGACACTAAGTGAGAGGAATGAGCATTTAAGGGAAGTGAATCTTAAAAACTAACTTCAATGACAAATAGAACAATAAGCATGATTTATAAAATGCTCATCAAATGTTAATATAATGACAATACTAAAGTTGTCAATGGAAGAAGGTGCCTAAATGTTATTACTATTACCAGTGAGGAGATTCAGAAAAAAATGAAAGGAATGAAGGAGAAAAGCCGTTTAAAAGGATACTTGGATCTTAATGTCAAGCAGAGACTGTCTGTGGTTCATTAAAGCTGTAAAGGAAAGACCAAGACTTTCAGACAGCAACAGGAAGGCTGGTTGTACAAAATCTAATCCGTTTATTGCGTTTAGTTTTCAGTACCATTCCTGTTATGAAACACCAGACACATAGTGAGGTGTTTGAATTTAAACATTGCTGATTCTTGCTCACTGAGACCAGATTTGTGACAAAAGCCATTTAAATAGAACCAATAATCCCCTGCAGGCGGATCTCCAATGTAGCTACACCGTAGGAGCCAGCTCTTAACTGGCTCTATATAAACTGGTCTGGTTTCAACAGCCAGAGAGCAGCTCTGTAGCAGATCACTGCATCACTGAAAGAGTTACAGGTTTCCTGATCTTCCACCTGTTGGATTCCTGTAGAGGATCAGAGTGAAGGGAAACGGTGCGACTCTGCTGACCACAGTATTTGTCTGACCCACTCGCATCAATAGATGCTGCAGGATTGTCAACTTTGTTCAGAGTGGCTTTAATTGGGAATGTTGCTCCTAAACCTACATTTCTGAAAGTACTGCAAACTGGTTCTACACACATATTCTTAATCAGCACAGCTTGGTGGTATTAAAAGACCTAAAGGTGTTTATAGTCAGTCACAAGCAACACTTTAATATAGAGACAGAGGCTGTCAAATTTTCCACTCACATTAATACACATATGACTGTCACAGACAATAGGAAAACACACAGGAAAAATCAGACACGGTGCTTATATTATGTAAGTGTTTTATTTTGATTGCCATTAAGCTCGGTGTCGTAACTGCTTCAGTCCCAAATAATAAGAATCAAATGTGAAACAATCTGAGGTGTTTTAAAGATGATTCTCCCAGTATATGAAATACCTGTTGGGCTCCTGAGAAAAGGGTTTTTTCATAAGTTTGTAGTGTAGAAAACAGACCGAATGGGTCCTAAGCTAGCTGTAGCACCAGATTAGCTCTGGAAAAAAACTCTGTAGGAAAACAGGGAGGCTGCTTTTTAGAACACAGTGAAATATTTGTGAATAAAATCAAAACAAACCTTTCAGGCTCTTATGCCCGATAGACATGTTAGATCACCACTGAGATCTTCCAATAGTTACATCTAGAGACCAACCAATTCAATATTAATATTGGTATCAGTCCTGAGATAAAAACAATCATAGAGTTGGTGTTGGTGAAAATGAGCCCGATCCATAGGTGTAGATCTATTCAGTCTATTTCTATGATAAATGTAAGATGGGTTTAAAAAAAAAGCAGCAAACTTTACCCCTTTATGGGGACCAGTCTTTAAATTGGGCTCCAAATAATGACCTAATCAATTATTTTGTTAATTGTTTTCTCGATTATTAGATCAATAATCAGACAATAAAATGTTACTTGAAAAATATTTTCTACAGAATTAAAACCAGGTGAAGCAGAAACGATGAGGAGTTCTGGGTAGAACATACTGAATGCAGAAAGTTTAGATATCTTTTATCATTTGGGTATAATTATCCCTCAGTGTAGGTTCCTCTTATAGATCATGGGATGTTTTGAGTCTCTATACTCCAGTTAATGATTCGATTATTAATTAGTTGATATTTATCTTAATAGATTGAATAATCACAGTTAATCAGACTGATTGTTTCAGTCCTACATTAATCAAACACATCTAGTTTGAACCGATTTTTTTTTCCTGTTTTTGAGTTCAGAATTTTCCTAACTCAAAGAAGAAAATTGATGAAAGGACTTTGGAAGGAACAGTAAAGATGCTCTGTGCAGAAAAGTCCTACATTCATGGAAAACCGAAGTGTTAAAAGTGGCAGCCAGCTTGATGTAAACAAACTGCAGAGTTAAACTGATGAGCTTCTTCAAAAGTCTTTAGAATTGAAAACACTCATTCTGGGTTGGTGTCATTAAAAAAACTATTTAGAACCTGGACTAAATCCCAAACTAATAAAAGACATATTTTCCGTGCAAACCTCTGAAGCTGCTTCAAATGGTCTTTCTAATTCACATAGTCTCATAACAAGGCCTCTAAGGGGAAGTGCAATTTTCTTGGGTTATAGTGTGGCCACAGGATACCTAAATAATGTATCACTAATATCTGAACCAATCCCACCTGCTTCATATCAACATTGTTTGAACACATCTACTGCTAACAAAGGATAATAGACATCTAAATATTTTACTCACACTGCTTTTGATATGGTACATCTGTATACAGTAAAAACCTTATGACGACTTGCACTGTATAAAAGATTCCCATCTTCCCAGATTGTCTGACATTAAATCAGACTAAACTTTCCCTGTATTAGGGCAGCTACAATGATTTCTATTTGCTAAATAGATATTTGGTGAAATTCTCTTTCTTTGTTCAAACACTCTGGGTTTCTTTCTACATTTGTCAGATTCTTCTTGCTGCAACTGGGTCAGCTTTGTTGGCCATCTTTCTGGTACACGACTCTACCCATCCGGGCTTTCTGATGGTCACTACAAGAAACTAGGGATGGACCCCCATTTCAGTACTTTTACTGGTAATGAGCAAATTCCTGTGGTACAATCAAGTATCTCTTCGTGTAAAATCAAACAGTACCATGTTTTGGTATTTAAATGCATCAGGAGTGGAAGAATGGTCACTTTTCCGTGGTGGGCATAAAGGAGCATTGAACAAAAGAGTGTGATGAAGGCAGAAAGCACTGCAACAGTAAACACAGCTAGTATAGCTGATAGCAAGCGCTTGACAGGAAGAGCTCCACTTTCCAACATGCTTCAGGTAAGTAAGCTTAATCTTTTTTAGATAATTCTGCTGACCAGGGCTCACCGATACCTGGCATCAGCTAAATTGAATAGTACTCATTCCTACAGGACAATGACTGGTGATACTTTAGCCAGTTTGTAATTAATTTCCATGGCATGTTTAGCATCACAGGGTCATGACAAAGACTGATTTAAAACAAAACTTAAACTTCTTCTCAAAATTACTTAAATCTTACTTTGGTTTCCTTATATTCTGTTCTCTCCACAGGCCATTCCTGTTGTGAAGTACACCAGTCCCTCCTGCAGCAAAGTAGCTAAACAACACAATGCTGCCAACACGTCATATCTACATTATATAGCAAAAGATGATGGTCCTATTCCCGACAGCCTTTTTCAAAGGGTGATCCAGCTTTTCTGTTGCCATTCAGGTAATGACATCTTCCTCATTGATTTGCTTTTCTGGTTCGGGACTCGTTAAACTTTGGATACTGAAATCTTATGAGCTATTTAGCCTTTCTTCTGGGGCTGATAAACACATTTTGCCAAAAAAGATGCTCATCTTAGGAACACCTAAGATGTTTCTTTCCAGAACAGCATGATGTCTCAGCATTCCCATGATGTTTATACTTGTGCATAATTGAACAGATGAACAGAGCATATTCAGGCGTCAGTAAATCTTACACAATGGTGAAACACACTTGATTGCCTTGTTTGCTCTCCACACAACAGTTTACGTGTACTTTATCAAAACCAGATTAAAGGTAACTGGTCATACAAATCATGTAGCAAGAAAACAAATAATATCTAGAAGCTCAATAATGTCTAGACCAGGGCTGTCAAACTGGTTCCAGAAAGGGCTGTGTGGCTGCTGGCTTTCTTTCCAACCAAGCAGTAGAACACCAGACTCCATTCATCTCATCGAGTCTCATTCAGTCTTAACCTGATGACTTAATGAGATGACTATAGTCTGGTGTGCTGCTGCTTGGTTGGAAAGAAAGCCAGGAGCCACACGGCCCTTTTTGGAACCAGTTTGACAGCCCTGAGAAACACTGCTGATGTTTAAAAGCCTCGACTATTCATAGTGTTGGAAACTGTTGGTAAGAAAAAGAGCAACATTGCACTAATGGTTACAAACTGATTTAAAACTTTAATGAGACAGTTTGACCTTATTAAGTATTAATTAAGAGCTATAGTTGAAATTTGTGGCTTTATCAAGCAAAAAATTAAACTGAAGTTAAACAAAATAAAAAATCATTAAGCTTTATCAGGTCTATCTGGAACCAGTGCAAATATACTGGAGAATTTGTTTGTGTCATTTGGTGACGTTTATAAACAAACACACTTAAAACACAAATTACATTTTTTTTTAATCGGAACATTTTAGTACCCGCCTTTTAACTTTTACAATTTACATTTACTTTTTACAATCTTTTACATATAATGTGATTAATAAATAGCCCCAAATAGTACTAATAGCTACATATATTCATCCCCTTCAGACCCTTAGATGAGCCCTACAGGAATTATGTAGGTTTTGATGCAGCACTTTTTTTGTAAGAACCTTTACAAACATTTTCAATACAAACAAGAATTCAAGTATCACCCAATTCTAACTAATTTAATTAACATGAATACATTTAAGTAATACTGAAGCAAGGAGGAATTTGTATTTTTAGAATTCAACAATTTTTGGTCTCAATTGGCATTTCTAAAGAACAAAAGTAATTTATTTCCTAAGACCTTAAAGTCTCAACATTTAAAACAAACTGTTCCTAGTGGCCTTCTGTCGCCCCATCCTTGCCACTATACTTAAATACAATTAAATCTCTGTACAGACATAGACTCTGAAATATTATAGTTGCTCAATAGAACCTCTGGCACTTAGAAATACTATTCAGCTGGTTTACTCATCGATTTATCATCTAGACAGCGTTGTTACGATTAGAGAAAATGAAACCGTTTACTATGCTGGAAAACTTTAACACATAAGACAAGGATGGAAAGCTGTCATTGCATCGGCCTCGGCGCCCAAACCCTCTCAAAAGAAATTTGATATCTTAATATGGACATTTCCTTAATGTACTATGGCTCGGAGCTATCAAAGATCATCGCAGCACTCGATAAACTGGAAAAGCCCAAGTTAAGCCATCCTCTTTATGGAAAGCTTGAAGGCAAAGAGCTGATGGAGGCAATGGGAGAAAGTGCAGGTTATGCACCTGTTTTCAAACACTTTCTCAGTCTTTGAAGGAGGATATTTATCCACTCGTCTTCTTCCATCAGGAAGGTTGAGGTTTGGGTTAGTCATAAAACCGGCCTCCCTGCCGAGCGAACACTTTGGAGTCACACAGTGCTAAAATCTGGGATGATCTTCTTACTCAGCAGGAAACACTTCCAAGCCCGTCTTCCCTGTGTCTTTCAATAATTAGATCAGATACCTGGCCAGTAAAACTACGGCTCAGCTAGAATTTACTGTGAGAGAAAAAGTTCACTGAATAATGCAATACAACTGCTGTATTCATATTTAATTTAAAAATTTACTTGTTAGAAAAAAAAAGAATATTACATAAAATGCCTTTTTTACTATTTGTCACTATAAATGTCAAAAACTGTAAAGCACTAAATGATAAAGTCCAACAATAATAAGTGTTGAAGAAAAGCATTACGACAGCATGATGCTGCCATCACCATATGAACAGCGGCGAACCACACGAATGAACTGCATGTAAATGATCCGATTTGGAGGTTAAATCATATGAATGAGTCGATTCTAAAGGATTCAGTTCAGTAATGCCTCATTTGTGATTATCTATTCAGATCAGGCCAGTTCAATTTCGATTGATGCATTTTCCATCACAGTGGTGTAGTATCTCAATGGGGGCGGAGTCTTTAATACAAGACGGTCCAATAAGAAGCCAGTTTATGTCCGAATCGGATAAAAGGCGAGAGACAAGGAAGGCTGCGGGCAGCTAGGCAGGGCGCCCTGGATACGTGCAGGAGTGAAGCGAAGGAAGGATACCAGCGACATGTGATAGTCAGCTAACGCTACCTAGTGCTAGCTGGCTATAACAGACACAAGAAGCCCAATGTCAATGGATAGTTATTAATTAATTATGTTGTTTTTTTAATGCGACTCAGAACAGTTAGAAAACAAGCAAGCAGGAATCAAAAATCGCACCGGATCCACGGTTACCAATGACAACGTCAGACAGGCAAACTGATCCTTGGTGAACTGGTCTGAGTGGGCACCAGTGGAAACGGGGTATAGGAACAACTACTGTCTGCATCACTACAGCAAACATGACTCTTATGGCTTTCGTGACTCTAATAACCCGATCTTCGAAGGTAAAGTAGTTAAATGAGATGAAAACAAATGATTTATTTCTAAATAAAAACATGTGGAAAGTGATGCACTGGTTTCTTCTTTCTCAAAAAATGTGCTAAATGTGTTTGTTTGTCAAATAAAAAACCAATAAAAGGCACTGGAGGAGCAGCTTCTGCTGCGATGCATCATACAAACTCACCTTGAGTCCCAAACATATCCTCATTATGTGCTTACAATCTTCAAATTACTTTGGGGTAAAACACACACCCGAAGCTTTCAGTGACTAATCTGCAGTGGGAGGTGGACAGCTTCGAAGTTAGCGCAGGATCCAGCTAAATAAACCATCTAAGGACTGACACATCTAAGTAAAGACATGAGAGGACAGACTCTGTGCAAGAATTTCCCCTCCTTTATTCTGTGGCAGTACACTGTTTTATATTCAACTGACAACAGACACGCTGAGAGCTAATTCTCCTCATCGGTCCACGCATTGCTTCTACAAGCCTGCAATTCCGCGGCTGTGTGGCGGTGACCGATATATCTAGAATATAGATAAACTCATTGTCGGATGTGAAGCCGGCTGCAAGAGAACAAAGAGCATAATTTCGCCTTCAGAGCCAGACATATTTTCCTTTCAGCGGGTGGCGGATTCAGTGGTTCACAAACTGTTTGAATGTCTGCATCACACGTGGTTCAATCTTCGATACAATTGGAAATGGTTGACTTTAGATAGCAATCTCTTGGTGATCTAAAAGGCTCGATAAAAGGCAAAGCAGAGAGGGACATAGGCCGAGGTGCCAAAAAAAAAAGGTGTTTAATGCTGCTTTAATTGAAGTGGTCCTCTCCATTTTGGAGCTCTTAGCGGTGCACGCTGCAGGAAGGCAGCCGGTGCTCAGGAACGTCTCTGTCATGCCGTTTATAGCTGAGCCCGCGTGGTTCGGTGCGGAGTATGAAAGAGGGCCCTGGGAGACATCCTCAAGGTGAGAGGAGATAGGAATACGCACAGACTCTCCTGGCTGATGTAGAAACCAAATGAACTGCATTTCAAACACAGAGCTGGGTATATCAAATACGAGATGTAGGTCACCTAATGACGCAGGGGGTAGAAATATTCCCAGACTTAAAATCACGCCTGCTGATGGCGAACACTTCCAGCTGAGATCTTCACCCACCAGCCTCGTCATTTGTGTGGACTTCATTTCATTTTCCAATGTAGCAACAAACAGAAATCAAGACGCAAAGCACAACAATAGCTAACAGGAAAAAAAGTACCTCACAAAGGGTGTTCCACCCCCCCGTAACACAATGCTCAGCGTGTCTCGGATAACAGCACCGATGCGGCTGGAAGATAAATGAGGAAGATGGACCTGAGATAAATGCATTCCTCTGTTGTTGTCTCCTAATTAAAGGCCTTTTTAGCCCCTTTATTACATTGCACCTCATATATCTGGCCCACAGTGCAGCTTATTAAAGAATGCAAATCGCCAACATGCACGCTTTCCTCGTTATGTGGCGCGATGATGTGAACATGCATGCAGCCTTCGCACCCTCTGCCTTTTCGTACTTTTATTCACTTATGCCAGTCTCCCCGTTTCTCCTTGACTCACTTCAAAGAGGCCCCACCCCCCCACCCCAATCCCTCTAAAAGTGCCATTCTCCTTGGTGCTTATGGCTGATAGGCTGTGGCCTCATTCCCTCACCGCTGCAGCCTGTCCCCATTGTGTCCCGCTCTCACAGAGAAGCGTGTGGGTGGAAGACAGACTGGCTCTCCAAAGTGAGTGCCTGACATGAATGTATGGGCTTGGGGTGTATCCTCTCACCAAGTCGAGCTATCATCCACCTGCAACTCCCAGCTGCCACATGCATCCCCTCTCCAGGAGGGAGGGAGAGAGATAGGGAGACACGGACTGAGAGTACTTGTGGCACTCGGATGCCTGTTTAACTCTTGAGGAAGCTAATCATCGGATTGAGGTGCTGAGGATGATGGGGCTACAGGCTTTCAGAAGCGGGAGAGAGAGGAGGGGGGGGTGTGCTTTAAATGCAAATCCCTTTCTTATAAAAATCGGTTCCATTTAAAAGGATTTCTGGGAAACGATCCACATTTCCATGGCAGGGGAGACAGTCAGCAAGAGAAAACAGCATAGCACCAGTCAAACATCAAGGAGACCAAAGACGTGGAAAGAGTAGCAAATGAAAAGGGTACATGTCTGTGAAAGAAAGGATTGAGGCTAAAGTAAGGCCCTTTAGATAAAAGCCCTCCTTTTTACATCTTTCGCACTAAGTGAGGTTTAGTTTAAACCCAACAACAGTGCAGCAGTTCTGTTCGTTTCTGTGTGTCGACGGTGTCGGGAGGTGGAAGGGTAAACAGATAGCTGATGCCAAGGAAAAAAATATCTGTGAATCCTGATTCAGAAGATAAACCTCACCTAAAAATGTCACGTTGATGCTTGCCCTGCATGATTTCCATCTGGAACACTCTGCTGGTGCATCGGGTCTTTGTTCCGTTATGGCATATCATTAAAGCTGGCATTAAACGCCGCTCTTCTCTGCTCACACTAGACACTTTTGGAACCGTTTCTGCAGCTCCAAGAGAGACAACTAATACTTTCAAGGAATATGACTTATTTTTCTGGATAGATTTCCACTGCAGAGGAATGCAGGATACAAACCGTGCTCTGGCATGCAGGTTCAGTAAAACCCTAAACAATATTCGTGAAGAAGCAGTTTAAGCAAAAAGACATGTTGCAACAGGAGATGGTCCATCATCATTTTTATGGAACCCTTTGACTTGATCAAAACTAATCTTTAACAATAACTGATTTCTATTTAGCAGTTATAAAAATGCAAAGAACCATCAAACTAAAGGTGCATTTCCATAATTCACGCCAATCAGGGTTGCCAAATTATCAACACGCAAAAGTCGTATCGGGACACAAAACAAATTTGCAATGGTATCAATACTAACTGTGTTGTTTGCATATTTTAGCTTTTGTTAAATTTAGATTTCTAGACTATTTGTATATTAAAAGAATAATAACACAAAAAATCTCAAATAATGTCAAATTGGGTTAGATTTGGTTTCTTTATTTTACATTTATTCATACAGAAGTTTACCTAAATTAATCTATGATTCTGTTGAGAAAACATGCTGAGATTGAAAAAGGTGAGTTTTTCCATCTTAAAGAAATAAGTATTTTTATGTCTTTAATTATTTGTCATTATTTATTTCAACTTGTTTTCCTGATTGAGTTTAAAACATTTGTATCATGACAACCTGAATGCCAATACAGAAGAGACCAGCAACCATTTGATCACGATGAAATAAAGTAAAACACACCAAGCACCTATTTTGATAGTGTTTGATATCATCAACAAAAAAGTAAATTCACATTCCTAACAAACAGGAGCAAAGCCTCAAGGTACAGGATATTTTAAATGAGTAAAATAAAAAAACATGAGTTAAAACATTGAAAGAACAAAAAATAAACACATTAAAATGCTATTTCCCAGGTAAGCACTTGTTAATGATCCCTGAATTGAATCTGATCGTGTGAAGTCTTCTGGATTCGAGCAGATGTGAAAGAAAACTACCCCCCCACTCTGATTAATTGAATCCATCAATATTGACATTTCTACCTGGACAGTAAATACTAAGAATAGCAAGTATAAGTATTAATAAGTCCATTTACTCACACAACCATCAACCTTCAGTAACATCTGAACTCGTCTGCAGCTTTAGCCCCTTCAGTGAAAACCAACACTGATGCTGTACTTCCTGCGCTGCTTTAGCCTTATGCTTCTCAGAAGTTCAGATTTTTTGTGCTTTTTCACACTGGATCTTGAACTTCAACCCTTCATTGTTTTTTTCACAGCTTTGCTTGGAAGTGCTAACTTGCTTAGCCTCATTACTTCCTTGTTTACCTGTGGTGCATATGGACAATACCTTACCTCAGGTCATGTGGTGTTTTTATGGTAAATATACTTAGCAGGTTTTATTTACTAACAACATGAATAAACACAAAATTTCAAACACTAGAATAACAAACAATATCCAAGAAGGATGCAGTAATTTTTCAGAAAAATGTGCAACCAGAGTGAGTTACTGGCTTGTACATCTAAAGTATAATGTGACCATGCCCCTTTAAAAACCTGTGTTATAAGAGAACCAGGGACGTCTTTACACTGGATCGAAAGAGTCTATCGTCATCAATGAACCTGCAGAATTATTCATTTTGCTGGTTGTTAAATTAATTACTGAATTAAAACTAAATGAACGCCTACAGGTTTGTATTTGTAATGAAAGAAAACAGGATTCAGGTTAGTGCAGGAATTGGTATTAAAGACTCAGGGTCTGATTGTAGCATCTGTGTCAAAAATCCCTTTAAACCACTGGTCTTTAAGAAAGAGATAAACAGCAGCATAAAAAGCAGCATAAAAAGCACAAAACTCTCTCTGGACAACAAATGCTATGGGTCAATAAAAGCTACTCATTAACAATGTGTTTACATGCTGAAATGCTGTTTGGAAAATCAATCTATGAGTCGTATGTCTTGGTTTACCATTAGTCCACCAGTTTAGGCTCTCTCAGCCCATTGTTCTCTACAGAGTCTGCCCATGTGCTTTTTCAGCAGCCAAACAAAAAGTGTTAATGCCGCCTCTTTTGTGCGTGTGGCGGCTGGGTCTAAGTAAGAGAAATGTGGAGCAGAGCACTACAGCTGTGTAAAGAGTAAATGTAACAGGGGTGACATTTCACCTCTCCAACCATCCATCAGCAGCATCTTAAAAAGTGCTGTGGATGTCTCTCATCGCTGCTTCGTGACGGGCCTGAGCTAAACAAATTTGGCTGCCAGCTGAATCTCTCCTCTTGCATAGAAAATAAAAAAGATGACTTGTAGATTGAAGGGTGTAACAGCTGCAGGCCATAATCCAAACTGTCAATGTGTGAAGAAAGGATTTACAATCAGAAATACAAACATTAAACCAAAGCCGTACAGGTGGGTATGAAGAAAAAAACACAACAAAACCCCAAACAGCTTCAAAATATTTATGCAGAAGAATTCCTCATTTAATTGCTTATATTTAACAGCAGACATTTTTCCCCGTTTCAACATATAAACCGATTATGAAGTTCTAATGATTTTATGTTTTTTCTGTTGCTTCATTATAAATATTAGGCATCGGTTGGTTCCTGATTTCAGTTTCAAAACTGTTGAAGTTTTTGATCATACAACCAACGCGGTATAAGCGTGTTTTTATTCATCTGCAGCACCATGGCCCCTCCCCCCTACAAACCTCTATGTAGCTGCTAGCTCTGTGGACTGAATAATGGCTGTAGGAGGAAAACACCCTGAACTTTACCCCCTTGTTTGAAGCTTTCGGGCAGGCCGCTGCACTTCAGCGACCACAAGATGAAGACAGAAGAAACAACATCAACAAATACCAGGGTTCTTGCAAGCCTATCGCAGCACAGCAGTCTGCTACGCTGAAATTCAGGCGGCTACGCCCTTTTTTTACGAGCGTATGCATACACCTGTTCTCCAGCCAACAGGTTCTGTTCAGCACATTTCAGCACAAACGCTGGTTATACTGAACGTTTTCAAAAGGACTCTGAAATTAGGATTAATCACTGAATTGAAATAAGCACAACGGTCACAAAAAGTGTGCTTTTAAACAAAATGACCTCCTTCTTTGCACGGATGGGTGAGGAAGGCTCTGTGAAGATGTCATTGACTCATCCTGAGCGCTCGGAGGCAGGTGAAGACATGCGCTGGTGCCCAGCCAGCAGCTGAAAGCAGAGCTGAGGTGACCAGGTTTGATTCGCAAACGTTCAATCTGTCAATTCGAACCGACCAATCAGAGTGCTCGTTTTCTAAGAAATAAAATGCAGCATTGCTGCGTTGGTTCATACCTGCCTTACTCAGCGACGCTTTCTGTTTCTACTTAGTGCATGGAGGCAAAAATATAAACATGAAGGTGAACTTAAAGACTCTGCGATGTAAAACCAGCTTCTACCGACGGCTAAAGGTGGCTCTGACATATGCTACGCCCACAATGGACAACTTCCTGAAATGAAGGCGGCTCCTTTGTTTCCTGCCTTTCTCTACTGGTCGAACTGATTAATCCAGGTGTGTCTGGCCATTGTCGTCATGGTTTCTGAGGTCAGGCACACCTGGATTAATTCGTTCATCCTGTAGAGAAGGACAGGAAACAAAAGAGCTGCCTAAACTTCAGGAAGTAGTGTAATTGTGCATAGAGCCAATTCAACGGCCATTTCACTGTTTTTATCTATTTATGTTTGTTTAATTCAGACATTTCAGGAATAAGCTGCAATAATTGGTGATACTTTTGCTTAAGGTTTTCTCACGCTCAGATTCCACTACAGAGAAAATACCTGCAAAAATCTCATGTAGTCGCAGCTTTTTAAATGATTGTCGAGCAGATTAAATATTTCATGGATTCTGTTTGAGGCTCATTCAACATATTGTGAAGCAGCTACATAAGTAGAACCCTTTAATGTTGGAAAGAGGTTAGGGAACTGCTTATAAGAAGTACTAAAAGGTGCGCGCCTTTCTTCAGCCAGCTAACCAGCAGTGCACAGCAACAGAAAGAATCGAGTGCTGAGCTACGTAATGAAACATCTTTAAACCATATAAACTGTATGATGAAATCTTTAGCGTCTATTTAGCTAATTAGTAAAGCTGAGTATAGCTTGATATTGGTTAAAATGGCTTTGCTTTAATTGAAAATCACAACTTTTAATTTCTACCATAAATGTTCATCAAGTAAGATGGAAATTATTATGTTACTTATCAGTGAAACTTCTCTGTTAGAAATAATGAAAAAAGTAAAACAAAATGCCATTATTCCACGACGCTGTCCAAATTGTTTTCGTTTGTTTGCAGATGAAAGAGCTCTTTAATTACTTAATTATAGTTTAATGGCACCCCACAGGAGAACTGCAGCAGGGAGGTGGTGAATGAAAAAATAATCATTTGCATTTGTTTTAGGTTTATTTTTTTCTTGATTTTCTAGTTGTTTAGATTAAATCTATTCTGAATAAAGCAAAAAGAAACCAAATGTTAGGACACACGGCTTTCTACAAACCTGTTACACCTCAGACAGCTAAGCAAATGACCAATTTGAAACAGGCTCCTGAAAACGACTTTGAGCAGCGTGAATTTGATAGCACAGATTACTTTTGATGACAGTGTCGGTATTGTAAAAGCTCTGGGCTCTGAATAGGTGGGAGAGACTGCAGTGCTTGTGTCACTAGCTGCAGTTTGGGGGAAAAAAATGTATGTGCAAGGAATAAAAACTCACAAAATGAGAACTTTATAGGTGAGGTTTGACTGGGTGAATGTAAGACCCAGCCCCGATAAACGTGTTTTAAAACTGTACCAAGTCTACCTCAGTGGCACTCGTTATTAATGCCAGTTAAAAAGAATATGCCGCTTCAGTTTAATCGGCTGCTTATACCATTTTGCACATTATACATCTTTTATACGCGCAGCCAAGCAGAGAAAAGGCTATTTTTTTAAGTGTGTGCATGACAGTCGGTGTGAGGGACCAGATACAATTTTCCACCCAAAGCGCCTTATTAATTTCCAGCCAAAGTAATTATCTGATCAAGAGGTCTGTGTTTTAATCTTCACAGCGACAGAAGCGTGAGAGATCCACGCACTGAACAAGCAAGCAGTGTGTGTAAGTGACTCATTTATCCTTTAGTTGGAAAAGGAGCAGAGATTTGGCAGCCGAGAGCTTCATCTGCCCTCCCATCAGTTCATTACAGAATCCCCTAATAGGTTGAGAAGTGTGTGTGTGTGTGTGTGTGTGTGTGTGTGTGTGGGGGGGGTGATCCAGATCCTGCTAACTGAGGAGAAGACCAAAACCAGACATCCTGTTCACACTTGGCAAAATACAGATGTTCTAGAGTCAGTCGACCAGGTGAAGCGACTCGTCGGCTTCCAGCTGAATTCTCCACTTAGAGCTGCTCTTGTCGGAAGCAGTCGGCTTGTAAACAATAAAAGAAGCGGAAACCGACCTGAACTGGTTGTGACAATTTGTGATTTTCTGACGGATCGGGGTTCCTTAGAGACATGGCGAAAAATTGGGTCGGAACCGACAAACGATTTACAGTATCAACGAGACGCTTTCAAAAAAACCCAACAGGTTCCAGACGCTTCTATAAAGTAGATCTATGTTCGACAGAGGCGTGTGGACTGTTCGTTGCAGGCTGCTACATCAGGGAGCCAGACGTCAGCACATAACGGGAAAGTTATCCTGGTTTTGAAGTCACATTTAGAGCTGCAGCATTGACAAGAAATGTTCACGTCTTTCTGCTCCCACCTCAACAACGAGGTTTTGTTGAAAACTTTGCTTTTGGCTGCATCGGCTGTTTTGACCTTTAAAAAACTTTGCACCAATTATATAATGGTTTTTTTTAAACAAACATCACCAAAGCGACTAAAAAGCAGAGAGCCAGAGTGGAGCGTCTGTAATAATAAAGCAGGACTTAATGAAGTGAGCTTCAGGCTAAACTCGCTGTATGTTGTCCAGCTCTGCTAATAGTGCTTTAACTGTCAAACACTGGCGCTCTCTCCTTCACACGCAGCCTCTGATATAAACAGGATCTGGTAACAAAACGCTGCATACGGATCCTCTACAGCAAACAACCGACTGAATCCAACATAAAGCTCAGTGTTTGAGCTTAAATATTAGATTCTTTAACACTTACTGGGGCTGAAACAATGAATTTGATTAATTGGGATTAAATCGCAACCGAAATAGTCGTCATTTAACTCTGTAATCGACGGACTCTAAAAGAGGCCACAGGCTTAAAGACCAGAAAATCTCCCATTAAGCACCTTTAGTTTTCTCATCTCCAGTCAGTTCATTAATGACATGTTGGTAGATTTAACTGATAGCAAAATAGTTATCATTTGAAGCCCGATTACCTTAAATATTTGAAATAGTTTAGCTCTGAGCTGACAGGACGATAACTCCGTTTTTTTTTGTTTAGTTTAAATTTGTCATTTATAAAGATGTAATCTCAGAGAAATCTGTGTTTTTATTTCTTCTTGGGCTTCCGTAGTTCGAAGCGACATCAGATCGCCGCCTTTCGTTGACTCCTACCTGATAAACCGCCTCACTGTTAAACTCCTCCAGCTGAAAGCGTTGTGTTAGATTTTCACCGTTTGCAGTGGAAGAGGCTGACGGTTCCTATTTAGTGACACTTTAAATTCAATCCAACTCTTAGGAAGGATGAATGAAATAATACGAGTTCATAAAAGTTGTTTCTCTTATTTGTAATTTACTTTTATAAAATGAAAAGGACAAACAACAATGGATCCATCATAGCTTATACGTGAAAAAGCTCAATTTTACGATGATACAGATTAAAACATAAACTCATCTTTTAACCTCTGCTTCTGACAATAATTTCATTATATTTACACCAACAGTTAGTTAAATACATCTGGTTTCCCCTCTAATTATTTCTAGTTAAATGAACTTTACATTGAATCCGTTCATGACTTAATATAGAGGAATAATCTGCTGTCAGGTGGAGCTAGGAAAGTTCAGTTTAACTTTTCTAGGTTGACCTGGATGACTGAGAACCTTCACCAATATGTTGTCAGGTTGGGTTTTCTATGATAGCTCAGGTTTAATGTGAAGATTTCTGTTTAACTTTTGGATGTTTAATTAGACTATGAACATTTTATCCAGTGAGTTTAGAAGCAGAATTTTGTTGCTGATTGAGAGAAATGTGAAAAATCTGAGTGCAGGTGAGAGTTTGAAATGAAGATTCATCAGGAACTGGATATAACAGCAATCACTCATAGTTACAAGGCTGGTTTCAGTTCAAGTCTATTTCAAGGCTAGCTGGAGAAGAAACACATCTAGCAACCCGTATCGCAGATTCAAGAAAACTGGCCAACATTTAGCGTCTGGGAAAATCTCAAGCTTCTCTCTCAGACTACAAAGTCTTCAGCCGGGGTAATTGAACTCGCTCCTCCTGTGGGTGTGTACACGCACATCCTAAAGGACACAGCTCATGAAGCTGCTGGTAAATGCCTCGTGTGGCGACTGTTTATACAGCGCAAACAAAATGCAAGTCTGTGGAAGAGGAAAGGTCCGAATCCTCCAACCAGACGCAGCTGACAGATTTGTGTTCCTGCCACACAAGATGTGAAGTCATGCATGTTCACTGCGTTCCTGTTTACAGGAACTCTTTCAGTCAAGGGATCATACATTCATTGTTAAAGAGAACATTGTTTTTTTCATGGGAAAAAAATGTCAACAACCTAAATGGCTTCCTTATGCAGGGAAATCACCAGAGAAACATACAGGAAAGAAAAATGCCCACTGTGGACAGATTGCAGCATTCACATGTGAAGAACCATGAGTGTCTCCCACAGCAGTAGGTTTTCTTTAAGGAAAACCTGGAGAATCCCTTAAATGAAAGCCAGCAGTTGTTATCTGATCTGCAGTAAACACAGACCTATTATTTCCAAGGGATCATTTCATATCAAAGGTTTCTGCAGACAGGTGATCCTGCTACATTCCTGAACTCCAGACACGTTTTCTTTCACTCCACTGAACTTTAATAAACTATAAAATGGAATAAATCCAAACAATGCATTAAAAAACACACAGTTCAAGGATCGATGGACGAAACAGATGCATTGTTGTAGACACTGGATTAAATCTGACTAATTAGGGGAATGTTTCGATGACCTGGAGGAAACTAACATGGTATCCTTCCAAGAATATCCCAAGCTGTTAACTATGAGGGTCGCCCAACAGTTGGAAACTTTAATACTGCTGTTTGGGAAAGAAACATGATCCCAGCTTTGCTGTTAGTCAGTGCAGCTCACTGACACTCATCTATCTACACTAATGTTAGGCAAATTATTCAGACACCAACGTTACGCTGACGATACCCGCCTGTATAACCAGACTGTTTGAAAATCTTATTTTCTCCAGCATGACAAATAATTATAGAACACATGCTTCACAAAGCTGATCGGAGGCAATTTCTCTGTTAATGTCACGGAGGCTTTCAAGAAATGAACATAAATTACAATCCAAACCGCATATTTGTTACAGAGGGTTGGATGTTTTACTGCTTGCTGCAGCTCTCTGCACTGGCCCAATAAAAACCTCACCGAGCTCAGTATTTGCCCCTGAATGTTTTAGTATTGATTTTAGGGTATGATGGTTAATATTCCCACAGGAAGTGGAAAGGGATCCAGTTTAAGTGGACTCAGAAAGGCCCTTTGTGTTACATCTAAGAGGTAGAAAAAAAACCCCAAAGATTCCTGGCAACTCTGGCAAATAATATAAAACTAATAATCCACTTTATGAAGTTTATAGCCAGGTCTTTATGGTACATTTGTGCCTTTTCCACTGAGATTTTGGTAAATTACTTATGTACCGTTCCCATTACATGCTCATAAAACCTATGGTGGCTTAAGCTTTCTATATTGGACATTTCTCTATGAAAACAAAGAGTGGGAACCATTAAAGATAGGTTTATGACGGTAATACGAATCAATATATACTGAGATAAAAAAAATATATACTGATACAAATTCACATATATTTTCTGTCACTGCACACCAGCTTTAAAGCCCTTCTCTTGAGATTTAAAGAATATGCAAGAATTTCCTGACGCAGAATAGAGCACAGCGTACTACTGAGCTGCCCCTCCCCAATCTGTTTCTGCACAGCAGATAAAATATAGTTTAATATCACAGTTTAAAAATGAAATAGCATCTTATCAAACTTCCATCCAGGCCAACTATAGACCAGGATTCAATTTATGAAATTCTAGACCAACAAAACCAAGTTTACTTGAAAAAAAAGATTGTTATTTATTTATAACCCAAGTAATCCTTTCCCCTCAAGTTTGATTTATACATTTCAGAAAAAGAGTATTTCATTTGGAAAAAGCAAAGGAAAAAAAACATATAAATTGATTTGTTATTGATAGAAACACCATAATGCAAAAAAGCCCCATAAAAACAGAAGTGACTGATTAAACATGACTTTCAAAATAAAAAAGGTGAGAAAGTGCTAACTTTGCTTAAAGTACATAAATTAAACAAATGGGAAATCAGGTAATTTGGTTAACCCAGTTTTTTATCCGTTTTAATGCAAAAGATGCAAATGCATCACGAATTTAGCTTTTAAAGCATCAATTAATCCTGAATTGCATTGTTTATTATGGCCATCTGCTGGCCGGGAGGGCCTGCAGAAGTCCACTACTTCGCTTATGCCGCTGTCAGGCACAGAGGACTTGTTTTAACTAAACAATAATTCTTATAATGTCTCGTCTGCAGATAAACAATAAACCCAGACTCACCTTCTTCTGCATCAGCCCGAAGAGCAACATCCAAGAATAAGATGGACCCCAGAAGCAGCAGCATGTTCCTCAATATCACCTCCATAGTGCGGAAGCCAGGTGGTAAAAACTGGATGGACGTGAATTAAAACCCCGCTGGCAGGTCGGCTGTTCACCCACTGGTCGCAAACCAGCCTGCATTTAAAGCGGCTTCCAGATGAGAAAGAAGCGCTGAAATCACAGCAACTAAGAGGGTCTGAATTGGGCCGTTTAAACACTGTTTATGGACGCAGTTACTGTATTAGCAGATATTCGCTGAAAAGTTGACCAACTTTGTGTTGAAGCATTGAAGGTCTTAAAGCAAACTGCGTAACTCTTGTCTCACCCAAGCCCCTCTATCAACACACCGATAAAAACTTGACTGCTCGGCATTAATGAGCTCTTTGTGCTTCAAACGACTTCCCAACAAAAACCTGACCCTAAACCCGACGACCGAGCAGCCGGACTCCGCAAGCAGGACACACCGATGCGGGCTGATAGTTGCAGAGATTAGTTTCAGCCGCTCCACTGATTATCTTCCCAAGAAGAAGAAAAAAAAAGTCCAGAAAAGTAATATTTTCTATCTTCAATGTTCCTTTTAAAACCGGGATTTGGTCCTCGGGAGGGAGAAAAATAACCCACCAAAAGGAGAGAGGTGGGGGGTTTACAGCGACAGGTTTAGCCTGGCCTACTTTTATAGGAAAAATGACACAGAAGACGATAGAAAACGTCTGGTTTACAAAATGAGAAGGTCTCCAGAGAGCCTAGAGAACAGCTAGATTAAAAAGTTTCACGTTAAAGTAGCTCGTAGGTCTGAGAGTTAGAAGCTGGTCACCGAGGACCACATCTCCGCATCAAACCCCGAGTCGAATGGCATCAGTTAGCCCCTCCCACCCTGGTTTCCATAACAGCAGAGTCAGAAGCTCGTGATAGGATCTTCCAGTTCCGGTTGGCTTTTTCAAACTAAAACACACCACCAGGCAGATGGAAGGAGACGGACTGGGAAAACGACATAAGAAGACATTTTATCACGTTACAAACTCAAACTCCAGCAGCTTTTTATGGGTTTTTTTTAAATTTTTTCTTACAAATAAAAAAAACTTAAAAGTGGGATGTACGTCATCCTTATATCCTTAGCATTTTGTTAAGCTTAATTTTTCTTTCTTTGGCGTCAAAACAAAATTGGGCCATTGCTAACTAATTTTAAACTCGTTTTTTTCTGTTAAAAGTACATTTAGTTACAAATGGATTTATTATTTGCTAATTTTTTCTCGGCAAGTGTATCTCTATTATTTGGCCCTATTTTGGTTCACTGCACAGTACACAGGATCTAATGTCTCTTTGTCTTAAAAATATAATTCACTTTTAATAAAATAGGTGAACACTTTGAGTGTTTAAAAAACAGATTTCCTCTTGGGAAGTTGAAAATTGCATTGTTGTTAATTTTTATGGGAGAATACAAAATAAAGTGGACTCCATCAATACCATCAGATTAGTGGGCACGCAGCTTAGTTTGTTATAACACAGTAAAAAAAAAATATTATTGCTGAGAAAAAAAAGACAGACTTAAAACAGCTAAATTTGTATTTTGACAATTAATGAATGTAGATGAATGAAAAAAATATATATATTTTCTTCCCCAAAGCATTTCTGGTTAATACCTGCAATCCAAAAGTGTAATTATGGTAACAATGTTCAAAATCCTGTTAATTAAGAAAAGTAACAATTCAAAGTGAAATCCACCCCTGTTCATCTCTTAAAAATGTTTTTCCAGAATCAATATAAGATTTTCCTCTTAAAACCAACCATTTTGAAACTGGATGTGCTGTCTGGATTTCATCTCAGTACCCTCATGGCCCCCAGTGGGGCCTCGACCCTCATCCTGATATAGAGTTGTGGTTTTTCAAATGTGTCTGAACAAACATTTTTTCTGCTATGGTTTTTAACCTAAAGTGAGTTTTCTCTCTCTTTTCGTTTTGTTTTGATTGTGATGTGTTAGATATTTTTATTATTTAATTATCCTATATCATATGTTATATGTTTCATTATATGTTCATTATCTTTTATGTTGCACGACTGTACCATAAAAAATT